>CM042838.1:158165643-158187923 GCA_023653725.1 Bungarus multicinctus | reverse complement strand
TGGTATTGAAGACCTCCTGGAGGGCTTTTGTAGTTCCAACACCACCACCGCCCTACTATAACCGGTGCCCTCCCCTACGGTCGTTCGGCTCGTAATATAGTGGTTATCTTACTATGCTGACCCCCTGATGGCGCCCACAATTCTTCACCTTACTGGCACAGGCACGCCACCTTCTGAGTGAACAGCGCCTGCCACTTTCCTCGGACCCACAATCCGCATCAACCCTAAAAATTTAACAGGGTGGTTTTGGATTTGCACATGAAGATGTCTGAATTACACAACGTCCTAGCAGTGCCAGGATCTTGGTCCTGATTTTACTTGACTTGGCGTATGATGGACACCGTCACTAAGCGCCGACAAGCCGGGTATGAAACAACTACCAAGCGATGAGGCGGACAGCCCCTGAAGTCTGACCCGCCATCAAAAAGGAAAAACACATTGAAAAGTGTGGGGGACCGAGATTCTATTTCTGTGATCCTGGATGTATTCCACTGGACAAAATATGGTGGACCCTCCCTCAAGAAGGATGTAATTGAGCGTCAAAGGACTGGCCAAAATGGTTTGACTGCTACCTAAAAAAGGGGAGCGATGGGACCATGCAACACGGTAAAAATTCGTTCACCATTGACGGGAAAAAAGTACAAGACCCCCACGTGGCCGACAGGGGTCAATTTTGGCCGCCGTGGCTGGGTCTATGCTCTTAGCGGAGATCCAGGGAACCATCTTTACCATAAAAATAAACAAACCCCCCATAAAGCCTTGATACCTGTAGGCCCCCAATAATGTTTAATACAATCGCAAGGTGCCACCCCCACAACCCCACCTATACTCCTGGGAAAATTCACTCGCTCCTACTGGTTATTCTTTCCTCTCCCTCCCAGAGCCACCCTGGGAACCCTCTTTGGGATATTATCTTTGCCACCCCTACCAACTGGTAAATAGCACCACCATCCTAATCTTTACTACAGCTTGCTGGTTTTGCTACAATGTTCAACCCCCATATTACGAGGCTGTAGGGCTTGTCTCTCCATACAACACCTCTTTGATGACAAGGCATGTAGATGGGAGACATGGCTCACAAACACTGCAATCTATCTCAGGTAAAGGAACCTGCATTGGACTGGTACCCACACGTTATCAACAGTATTGCAACACAACATATAGTACAATTGACACGACACTCTTTTACATACCACCTATAGAAGGGTGGTGGGCCTGCTCTACAGGCCTTACAGCCTGTGCCATGGCCATGTGATAAACACCAAAGGCTTCTGCATCATGGTCCAGGTCATACCACGCATCTACATCTACACAGAAGAGGAACTTATAACACCTACTCAGGGTCAGCATCCATCAGACACAAGCGAGAACCCATCTCCACCCTCACCATAGGCTCTATGGTAGGGCTCGGCCTCCCTGGAGCAGGAACTGGAATAGCTTCCTTCGCCCATCAGTATAACCCAATACCACAATCTTAGGGCAGCTATCGATGAAGACTTAGAGAGAATAGAGGCTTCCCTTTCTCACTTGCAAACATCTCTCACCTCCCTCTCAGAAGTAGTCTTGCAAAATAGACGAGGATCTAACTTACTTTTTCTAAAAGAAGGGGGGGTTATGTGTGGCTTTAAGAGAAGAATGTTGTTTTTATGCAGATCACTCTGGCATAGTACAGGACTCCATGACCAAACTAAGGGAGGGTTTGAACCAAACGTAAAAAGGAAAGGGAAGATCTAGAGGATGGTCTGGAACATGGCACAATCTTTCCCCTTGGCTTACCACCTGTTAAGTGCTTCTACAGGACCAATAATTTTGCTTATATTAATGTGCACACTTGGTCCATGTTTGTTTAATCGCTTTTCTTCATTTATCACAAGTAAAATAGATTCATTACAGACCATGCTGTTGCAACCCCAGAATACCCCCTGGGACCTTGAAAGCAGGGGGACCTACCAACCCGTGTTGCAGGAGGATGTGTCAAAATTTTCCATCACGAACGAAGAGGATGAGTCTGTCCTTTAGCTCATTTTTATCAACCATGGAGACATCTCCTCAGACAACACCAGGATAAGGTCAGCAGGCACAGGCCGAGTCGGAAGACTTGACCTTGTGTCCAGGGTTGGCGAGTGACAGTGTATCTCAGACTCGGAGGAGTCTGGGCCACACTCCGACTCCACCAGCCACAGCCTTTCCATTTGAATAAAAAAGAAAGGAGGAGATGTTGGGATTTACAGCAAATGGTTAAATAGTACTGCTTGTAGCATACAGAAAATATAGTTGCATTGAATATATGAATTTGCACATCCTATGACAAACCACATTCTTTGCTGAGCTTGTACACCTGCTGTCTATGCAGAAACGCAAACCAAAGAGCCTGCCCGGATAACTCCGGACATGAGAGAATGGCAAATCACATCCTATGCCAGTAGCTATGCTCTATAGAAAGCATTGACCTACTTATTATTCTGCCCTGCAACAGATATGTAACTACTTATGAGAAAGTACGTATAATTCCCTATGCATGTAACCAATGTACTGATACTTGCTCCCTCCCCTATGTATGTTGCCAAATAAAAGAGAGGCTCAGAACACGCCCTGGGTCCACTCGTCCTGAGGAAAACCTGTGTGTTGTCTTCACTTGCCGGTCAAGATTCATGAGTGACCCACCCGGTTTGTGGCATAATTAATTGGAATGCCGCATCCCATCCCTGACTCTGCCTGTCAAATGTTCGCAAATGGAGATCACATGACCTTGGCAGGCTGCAACTGTCATAAATGTGGACCAGTTGCCAGGCATCCAAATTTTGATCACGTGTGTATGGGGGTGCTGCAATGGTCATAGTGTGAAATATGGTCATAAGCCACTTTTTCCAGTGTACCTTTGGTCACAAACAAGTGGTTGCAAGTTGAGGCCTGTCTGTATTCTCATGTTAATAGAAAGTAAAGAAGAAACTATGGTGCGTGTGATTTTTTTTTGGTTTAAATCCTCGTCCTCTCCCCACTTTTGAAGACTGCCTTGTTTTCAGTTAGGCTGATTGTTTAGCACAGTACCCTGTGATTTCTGTCAAAAGGTCATTGCAAAAGGACCCGCTAATCACAGTGTGCTTCTCCTTCCTGATTTGCAGTCAGCGTGTGCCATCTGTCACGGTGTACTTTGCAGCCAGGGAAACCCAGGCAGGATCCTGTCTGCTGTGTAATTGAACCCCCCACAGCGAAATGTTTCCTGTGTGTTGATTGTAGTTCAATGTTATTATTATGCTCTTGTGTGCAAGAAGGGCCGAGAGGGCCTGTAAAAATGAGCTGGCACTCAGAGCCACCCAGGAGAACTGAGAACCTGAGTGGATTATCCTTCTCAGTTTAAATTTCCTTATCTGAGGGAAATGTACAGATTAAAAGAGTTGGAAGGGACCTTGTGGGTCATCTAGTCCAGCCCCCTGTCCAAGCAGGAGACCCTACACTATTTCTGACAGATGGGAGCCCAATCTCTTCTTGAAAGTCTCAAGTGATGGCGCTCCCACAACTTCCGAGGGCAAGCTGTTCCATTGGTTGATTGTTCTCACTGTCAGAAAGTTTCTTCTTATTTCCAGGTAAAATCTCATTTCTGATAGATGGCAGCCCAATCTCTTCTTGAAAGCCTCCAGTGATGAAGCTCCCACAACTTCTGAAGGTGACTTCTGTTCCAAGGCTTGATTGCTCTCACTGTCAGAAAATTTCTCTGGCTTTGGGCCAGTCTGGCTGCATCTTTGTAGGGAGCAAAGTCTTTAACTGTTGTGGCTCGAGATCATAACTGATGTCGAACATTGATGTTTGATCATCGATTTTTTTTGTAAGTGTCCCATTGCTAATACTCAAGTCCTTCAGAGTGATTCAGAGAAGGAAAGCATTTAGGGTTAGGGTCTAAAGAGGCTATTCGAATGGAAACTTACCACAATGCACAATCAAATTACGGGATTTGCTGCCATTTACTAGAGGATTGAACAAATCCACACAGAAGAGATCAATCAGTGGTTACTATCTCCAGAATGAAAGGCCATGCTTGAACTAGCAATGAACAAATAGGGCTTACTCTTGACATTTGGGTGGACTAATTGCCATTCAATCTCTTCTTAAAAACCTCCAGTGATTGAACACCCACAACTTCTGAAGGCAAGCCATTCCACTGATTAATTATTCTCACAGGAAATGTCTTCTTAATTCTAGATTGGATGACTCTTGGATAAGTTTTCACTCATTACTTTTTGCCTTGCCATCAGGTGCTTTGGAAAATAGGTTGATCTTTTCTTCTTTGTGACAGCCCCTCAAATATTGGAAGGCTGCTATAGTGCCAGCTCTAGTCCCTCTCTTCATTAGACTTTTCTTCATTTTTTCCCCACAGTGGAAAAAAAAACTTGCTTGTTTCAACAAATTTCTGTTGTTGATTCAGCCAAACCAGCAAGCAGGTCTTCTCAATATTGCTGAACAAGTTTCTTAAGATTTAGAGAGGAAAGCAGCACAACTATGCAATCTTTTGCCTAGGTGTGAAATAAAATTATACTCAGAAAAACAATAGTTATTACTTACCAATCACGATTAGGAGGTGACTGATGTTTTTTTTTTTTAAATACAAGATTAAGTTTTAAAATTTGCAGTATAATGAAAGCAATGATGGTGGAAATGGCAGAGAAGAAGAGATGGGGAATAAAGATATAATAGCAAAGGATTTAGCCCATAGGAAGCAAATGGACATTTTTTAGAACAGCAAATGCCTTTTTCATCATCTAAGGAAGCTGAGGATATTCAAGGAATAGCACCAGAGGCACTTCATCCCGTTCCAGAGTTGGTTGCTAATGAAAAGTGAAATTAATTGCATGTAAAAGGTGGCACTTGACTTAGATGGAGTGAAGAGAGGTGGAACGTCTGCTCTGCTTTGTCCAGGCAGAAGGAGAAGTGAATGGGAAATCAATTAATCCTCGGTAACATTTGCTCTCTCTAGTGTGAAATAGGTCTTTAATTAGCTTAGTGTGAGTGGTTGTTGCTCATTGGAAGGAGCTGTAAAGAGACCTCAAAGCAATGGGAGAACCTTGATGAAAGTTTCTTGTTTGCCATTAAATTGCCATGGTTACTCTATTTCCCCGTTATTTGTAAGTCTGGCTCATAATTGCAGAAGGAAACATCGTAATGGCAAGCCCAGATACTCTGAGCAGAACTGTGCTTTTGGGTCGATATGTCTCTTTCTGATTGATACAGTATGCTAGAGGCTGATCAGGTTTTATATATAGGATTGTGCAAGAGCCTGCCCGGATAAAATGGTACATGGGAATGACCTTGAGAGACAGCAAGAAAAGATTCAGTCAAGGGAATAGTCAGATAAAAGGCAACTTAGCCTGGAGCAGGAATGTAGACCAGGTGAATGGCTCAGAACAGACTCTCTCTAGTTTCTTGGGATGTAAAGGGGAGGAGAGAGACATATACTTTTAGTTCTGCAAGAGTCTATCAATATAACCTTAAAATAAAGTACAATTGGATCATTTGGCTATGCTTCTTGTCTGGTCTACTTCACAAGTCGGAAGTTAGGTGATATTTGATTGGATGTTTTGAATGTTTGAAATATCCCAACCTTCCAACCAAATGTCCACATCCATTTGGGGGTATGGAAATATTCCAATCCACAAAGATCTTTGTGACCTGATGTTCCACTCAAGAAATATCCTAATTTGCCAAATATTGGTCTAGAAGATGATCAATAAATCAGAAAAAAACCATCTTTCCCATGATTTACTATAATCATAAGCTTAAAATACAGAAGAATCTTGATAGACTTGAATATTGGGTGCTATCTAACAAAATGAAATTCAATGGTGAAAAAAAGTAAGGTTCTACATTTAAGCAAAAAAACCCCAAATGCACAAGTATAGTATAGGTGGTACCTGGCTCAATGGTAGTAACTGTAAATGGGATATTGGAGTCCTAGTGGACAACCATTTAAATATGAGCCAGCAGTTTTCTCCATCTGCCAAAAAGCCAACACTCTTGTAGGCTGCATCAAGAGGGATAGAATCAAGATCACATGGTGTGAATACCACTTTATAATGCCTTGGTAAGACCACACTTGGAATATTGCATCCAGTTTTGTTTGCCATAATGTTAAAAAGATGTTGAAACTCTAGAAAGTGTGCAGAGAAAAGCAACTAAGATGGTTAGGGGATTGGAAGCTAAAACATATAAAGAACGGTTGCTGGAATAGGACATACCTAGAGGAGACATTTATTTTTTATTTATTTTGATTTGTCAATCGCTTACAAGATAATAGGTATAAGTATATACATAGTTATGAATACATGAAATGGATACATATAAGAATATATAATAATATAAGAAAAGGGCCTTGGTGGTGCAGGCTGTTAATCATCTAGCACTTAGTGCAAGCTGCCTGCAATTAGTGCAGGTTCGAATCCCACCAGGCTCAAGGTTGACTCAGCCTTCCATCCTCTCGGGGTAGGTAAATTGAGGACCCAAGATTGTTGGGGGCAATAAGCTGACTTTGTAAAAATGCCGCTTGGGGGGCCCCAAAAGCCCTACTAATAAGCAGGCATATACAATGGAATGAAGGCTATTGCTGAGCACTTAGCATGGTGCTCCATAGACTATAAGCCGCCCTGAGTCTCCGGAGAAGGGTGGCATATAAATGTAATAAAAAAATAAAAATAAAAAGAAGCAATAGGACAGGGATGGTAGGCACATTGGTGCGCTTATGCACGCCCCCTACAGACCTCTTAGGAAAGGGGTGAGGTCAATGGTAGATAGTCTAAGGTTAAAGTTTTTGGGGTTTGGGGAAGAAACCACAAAGTCAGGTAGAATATTCCAGGCATTGACCACTCCGTTGCTGAAGTCGTATTTCCTGCAATCAAGTTTGGTGCGATTAACCTTGAGTTTGTATCTATTGTGTGCTCTTGTGTTGTTATGGTTGAAGCTGAAGTACTCATTGACAAGTAAGTCATTGCAATGTATGATTTCATATACCATACTTAGATCAAACCAAAAATGGCGTAATTCAAGGTTTTCTAGGTCTAGAATTTCAAGTCTGGTGGTATAAGGTATTCTACAATGAGTAGAGGAGTGGAGAACTCTTCTTGTGAAATATTTCTGGACTTTCTCAACTGTGCTAATATCAGATACGTAATGTGGGTTCCAGACTGATGAGCTGTATTCGAGTATTGGTCCAGCAAATGTTTTATATGTTCTAGTTAGTAGTGTGACATGATAGCAGTGTTCCAATATCTCAGGGGCTGCCACAAAGAAGAGGGAATCAAGCGATTCTCCAAAGCATCTAAAGGCAGGACAAGAAGTAATGGATGGAAACCAATCAAGGAGAAAAGCAATGTAGAACTAAGGAGAAATTTCCTGCCAGTTAGAATAAGAAATACGATCTAAGAAATAAACAAACATCTGTTAATGAATGCATCTTTATGAACGATCATAATAGGATGACCATTATAGGAAAGAAAAGAGTACTCAAGATTCTTTCTATAAAAGAAAATACAGCTCCTAGGTCAGTCAGGAAGATAAGATAACCTCTAAACCCTTTTCTGACTGCTTGTAACAATGGCACAGGAAACAATGAGATGAGCTGGTAATGAAGAATTCTCTCACTTGTCCTCTCACCAACTCAAGGAAGACCAACTATAGGAATCCCGATGGCTGTCTGATTGTAAGGTCATTCCAATTTGAAGGAAAATCTGTCACACTGATTCCCACACTCCCCATTGAATAAGGGCTTTTCATGCAAAAATACTCCCACATCTTTCACACACCCTCCCAAAATGATGACTTTTAGGTTCCTCTTGGTGTTGGAGTAAAGCTTTTGATCAATCTATTGGAGGCTGGGCTTCACCGAGAATCTGGTTTGTGGACAAAGCAAATTATAGACATCAGCCCTCTCTTGAAAGAGTTAAAGAGTACTTTGAATGACCTGACTCTATGCAATATTTAAGGTCTGTGCCAAGCATAAGGATAGAGTAGAATAATAACTTTATTGTTACTTTAAATGTACCCTAATTGTCATACATTAAAATGAATTTCATTGCATGCAGCACTGAAAGGGTCACCATCTCCAATATACACTACATAGCCATGACAGAATAAACAAACACACACACACACACACACACACACACGTGCATACATACAAAATTATACATATACCTACATATATTATTTGATACAGAGAAACGACACAGTCTATTTCAGATGTATACATGTACATGGTGAGGAAAAATAAATCTTGCGAGTTTACCAGATGGATGACATAGGGAGCAAAGCTGTTACAGAATCTGGTAATCCTGCTAGAAATAATTTGAAACCTCTTTTCAGAGGGGAAAAACAGAAACAGACCATGTGCGGGGGTCTCTAACAATGCTTTGAGCTCTAAGCACATAGTGCTTATAAGCACTAATCCTGAATACCAGGAAGTGAGCTTCCTTTAATCTAAGCATGGGTCTAGAGCAAGGGTGTCAGACTCAAGGCCTGTGGTCCAAATTTGGCCCATAGGATGCTTAGGTCTGGCCTACGGAGCCGCCCTGGAAACAGTGAAAGACCGGCCTACGGTGCCTTTGCCAGCAAAAACGAAGCTCTGTTTTTGCTTGGCAGAGTGCTTGGTGCCCACAACATGAGTTATGTTGAGCTGGCCACGCCCACCTTGGCCACGCCCACCTGACCCCCTGAGGCCCTGCAAGCACGGCCCTGATGCTGCTCTCAATGAAATCGAGTTTGACATATCCGGTCTAGAGGGTAGCTTTTGTATTTTTTCAAATATTATAGAGCCTCATAATCGCTTATGCTCAGCATTAGGGGCTCAGGGAACAATTAGAGGAGGGCAAAGGGTGATATGGTTGTGATTTTTTTATTATTTTGCCATGGGTTTTACTTTGAAGATCCCTGGCAAAATGAACATTAGGAGGAACAAATCCCAGCTGTTGTTTGCCATTCCCTAGAGTGCTAAAGGTCATTCCAGGATGTGCTGTATAAGAATAAGCAACTTCTTAGGAAAGTCCTGCGCTGATGAGAGTGACTGGGTTGTTTATGCTGTGAGAAGAAAAATAATGAAAGTCGCACGACTGTGTATATTTTCAAATGTAAATAAAATCTCTTTTGCCAAGTGGAAGATTGGATTTATATTTAAATTATTCTAATTATAATACACACATAAATCTGCTGGACATAAATCCTCCAGTGCAGAAATCTGATCTGCTAAAGGGGAGATCAGTTTTCTAGTGAACTATATGCTGATGATAATTGTTGATGGAAAGCAAGGGGGACCATTTCTTTGTGAAGAGGCAAACAGCGTTTACCCCACAAATGTCCCATTGTGTGCAAGCAAATAAACAAAAGCAGTATGAGGAGCTTCTAAAAATCATGCACTGCAACATACTTATTTCATCCTTTTCACCCAAATGACTCTGTGGTGTCTTGATTGCTTTTTGCTGGACCGATTCTTCAATCCATCACTGGGAGCCAATTGTGGCAAGCAGTTAGCATCCCTCATTAAAACAACTTGCTATTGCTAACAGGAGATCCAGCCCTCACAAACCATTGATTACTCAGAGTAAGAATGACAATGAAGTCAGAATGAATTTTGAGCATCTCTGGGACAAAATTATGCTTAAGTATTCATCCATCAAACAATGTTAATTGTAACCATCCAGGCTGGCATGAAAACGTACTGGTGACTGTGCACCTTCTTTTGATCTATCCAACTTTAATGTTATTTTTTCCTTCCTTCCTTCCTTCCTTCCTTCCTTCCTTCCTTCCTTCCTTCCTTCCTTCCTTCCTTCCTTCCTTCCTTCCTTCCTTCCTTCCTTCCTTCCTTCCTTCCTTCCCTGCCTCCCTCCTTCCCTTCTCATCTCACCTAAGTAACTCTTCCCAAAGAATACCCACCATTATTGTCAGTGCCTCATTGGGCAAAAAAGATTCAGGCCATTGAAGAAGTTTGTAAAAATGAGAATAGTGCCAGTGAAAATTGAAAACATCATCAATCAAAACATGCAGCCATTATGACAACCCGAGGAGTGCTAACAACCTTTTGGCATGCATTATTTCTGGATGATCAAAAGGGGTATCAAAGTAATAACTTGAATCAATTATAACTCTCAAAATTATAATAATCAAGATAATCAAATACTAAGTCAGCAGTGCCAGGATTTCTGGATATAAAAAGCAGCACCAGCATAATGAAAATAGCAGAACTGACAGCCACATACACATATGCAATGAATAATCAAAGATGGTATTAACATCAGTTCAGTGATTTAAAACAAAACAAAACTTTCAAAACATATTCAGGAAAGTCCTCCCCTACCCCTGTTTTTTTTTTAAATAAAGAAAATGAATATTAGGTAAGGGAGGACTCTAATGTTTATTTCTCTCTATTGTAAAAATCTGTCTATTTCTTTCCAGCAATTGTTCCCAGTTCTTTTACCAGCTGCTAACCCATAAAAGGGAATTCTCTATTGATTTTATGTGGTCCAACTTTGCTTTGGGAGCTTTGATAAGGGAACTTTGTAAAAAGTCTTTGGAAAAGCCAAGGAAACAAGGAGTAAAAGAAAACACGTTTCCATATGCTTTATGACACTCCCCAAGAATTCTAAAAGGTTACAGAGAAAGTATTTACTTTTGCAGAAGTCAAGTTGATTTTGATTCAGCAAGTCATGTCCCTTTAGTATGCTTACTGTGTTTACTTTTAATGAAGCTTTGTTCCAACATTATTGGAACAAATGTTAAGCTAACTTGTGGTCTGACTTGCGATTTCCTGGATGTCCATAGATCCCTATTTTAAAATTGGCATCACACCAGCCATTCTCCAGTCCTATGATGAAGGGAGCAATATTAGAGGCGTTATATATTTTTGGTGGGAGTACACACCATGTTCCCTTTCACCTCCATCTTCGCTTGAGCTTATTGAATGCTATCGAGAGCCAGGCTTTTATTTACTTTCAGTTTAAGAATCAGGCATTATGATTTGCTGATTGTCACCTTATTTGTTTCAATTTTTCAGACTCCTAGGGGGAAAAGAACCCCACAAATATTTGCAGCTTCTTGTTAGGAGAATTTAACACCCCTCCTATAAAGCAGAAATCCGCACATCTTCACCTTGCTGAGGTTGAGAAATGCCACTATAAGCTATTGTGATTGAAAAGTCCAATTAAAATACTTTATGTCTCTTCCCAGAATGAATGGTGCGCTGGCCTAGAGATGGAGCTCTCTCCTCACAATCAGGAGGCTGTGAGTTCAATTCTAAGTGGAGGCAGATATTTCTGGACACACTGAGAATATATCTGCTGAAAAAAACCTCCGCATTGGTAACAGGAAGGGCATCCGGCCAGTAAACACTCAGCTCCATTCAGTTGCCCAGACTCCACTGCGCAAGGGATTATGGGGTCATTAAAAGAGGATAATGTCTCTTCCTGGAATCATCTTGGAGGTCTTATACTAGCACTCCTTATTTATTTATAGTCCAAGATCAAGTTACAAAGCTTAAGGTACAATATCAATGTTTAAAAGCTAAAGGTTTCCCTGTTCAATTGCGTTTAACTCAAGGGCACAATGCCCATCTCCGTTTCTTAGCTGAGGGAGCCAGCATTGTCCAAAGACATTTCCATGGTCATCTGGCCAGCAAGGTTATATGTCAAAGGTACACAGAACACTGTTTATTTCCCACCAAAGTGGTACCTATTAATCTACTTGCATTGGCATGCTTTTGAACTGCTAGGTGGGCAGGAGTGGGGCAAGAAGCAGGAGCTCACCCCGGTTGTGTGGTGCTTGAGTCTCAAACTTGGGCTGGCAGTTGGAAAGCTCAACATCTTTAACCATTGAGCCATCATGCCTGATTAATGCTTACATATATAATAATGCATATTACACAATGATAATATGGATATATATAAGAGGGAAAAAAATTAGCAATTCATTGGAGGCACCAAACAATTTCTATATGCTAAAAGTATAAATACAAATGTTGCTACTGTCTTCCAAACAGCCAGGTATTGGTCATTTAGTAAGGATTCTAAATCTCTTAAATATGTGGAGTTTTCTGGAGAGGGTGTATTAGCTCTGATTGCCAATGAAAGTACAGTGGGAACTTTAGAAGGATGTATGAAACAGCCTCAACTCCTATGTCTTAAGCCCATGAAAATCATGCAGAGACGAAATTGTTCCCTCACCAGCAAGTAAATTTGGTGGTCTCTAAGTTATATATGATTAACTTTTCAGAAATTGTGTTGCTAGGTGAGAATTCTGAAAGCTGAATTTCACACATCTGGAGCCTGATAGAAATTCTTCTGTTAAGAATTTGAAGATAAATTCTCGGACACCTCTCAGCTGAACTATAGTAAATGTGTTCTAAATTACAGTCTGTGAAGACCACTCAGAAGTTACAGTTGCTTTTAGAATACAATGACTTGAGTAAGTATGGCTGTGACTCATTTCAACCATAGGAGCCAATTCTTTTGGAACTACTACTGAGCTTCTGAATGCAATTCAAGTTGTTGTTTTCCACCTTTAAATCCTATATGGTTTAGCATATGTCCATTTTAGAGACTATCTACTTCCAGTAGCAGCTGCCCATCCATTAAGATCAGAAAGAGAGGACTTATTCTGGGTCTTAACCCTCTTGGAGTGCTGCCATCAAGACCTATGGAAGCCTTCTTTATGGCTAACTTCTTTCTCTGGAACAGAATTCCCTTGATGCTGATAGGATTTCAGAATGTCATTAAGACTTGTTTTTTTAAGAGATGATTTCAGGAATGATCTATGCGAATCGTTCCTAGAGAAGAGAGGTTGCGTGGGTGGCAAGAGTTTGTTTTGGTGCTACACATTGCCTTATATTGAATTTTTTTTTTTTAGAAATGTATTCTGATCTTGTGATTTGTCTTTTTTGAAAAAATCTGCCTGAACTGAACTGAAACTGGTATTTGGAGTTGTTTGGAGTGGAGTGGCATGTAAATCTCAGCAGCAAATAAAATATCAGTGTTCTCAGATTAGTAGTGATGCCTCATCAAAATCTGTTTTGATTCATTTTACAGGAATCTCATTTCAAAATATCCACATCAATTTGTTCCAGTTTGAGATTCAGCCACATACAAAATACTGATAGACGGGGAAGAATACTATCGGGAGCTTTGAACACAGAAGCTGATTGCTCTTCAAGAGCTAATCTGCAGCTCATACTGGCTAGCAACCTGGTAGCTACAGTGTGTGACTAATCCACTGTGCAAAGACAACTTCAATGCGAGGGGAAAATAAGATGAAACAAGAGCAGGAGAGAGAGCTGATCCATGCCTTGATTATTACCTCCCTTCTATCAGGAGAAGGAAGGCAAGGGTATGTATACCCTAATAGGTTGCCTATCACCAATTTGGGATCTTTTAGTGATTCTTATTAGTGATAGGAATAAAAGTGTAAAGTTGGTCTCTTGTCAATGCTTCCCATTGCTCCTCATCTCACCTTCAAAGTAGCGCCTTTAATGAATTACTAGGCTGTGAAATCAAGAAGAAAATGTGCATTGCAGCCCTTTCCCAGAGAGAGGAGTCATGAAAAGTGAAGGTGCAGATCCCAGTTCAGTCAAGTTTATAAGACTTCCCTGAAAATGAAAAATCAGGCATACAGGTTGTCCTCAATTTTCAACCACTCATTTAGCAACCATTCAAAGTTTAAAAAATGACTTATGACCAGTCCTTTTTCTTGCAAATCAAAATATTTATCAAGTTATAGAGTATTATAAAATACAAAAGTAAACACAAGAACAGTGGGAAGGGAAAGGGGGAAGGGAAGTGAGGAAAGATAGAAATGAAAAAGAAATTGGCTTCTGACTCTCTCTGTTGCACTAAAATAGGAGCCAGTTCTTTTGGAACTACTACTGAGCTTCTGAATGCAATTCAAGTTAACATCAAATCATAGCTTTTTTTCTTTTCCATAATAGTATAAACAAGTCATTTCTATAAAGATCTATCAATCTAATCTATAAAACCCAAAATCAAAGTTTTATTCTTTTCCACATCAAGCACAAAGTTCAGAAGCGGTTTCCATATTGAAACAAAAGTAACTTATGTTCTTTTCTTTAATCAAAGTGGTCATTTGTGGTTTGCCATTTCCCCCAATGTCCTCTCACTTTTGACTCATTGCAGTACCTCCATGGTTACGTGATCTGGGGAGAGATTCAAATTTCTTAACAAATGGTTCTGTGGGTGTGGCCTAATTTGTGGGTGTGGCTTGGTGGTCATGTGACTGGCTGGGCATGGCTTGCTGACTGGGCATGGCTTGTTGATCATGTGACTGGCTGGGCATGGCTTGTTTGTAAATATTATAAATATTTATGTAAATATTGAATCTTTTATTAAAAAAAGAGCAACTTTTACCCAAAATCAGGCAAAGCAGGCAGGCAGATTGAGTTGCTCACAGAATCACAGATTCACTCAGAGATCTATCTTTCTGTCATCGGCTACCTGAGTCTGCACTGAATAATAGAAGCTTCAGTCCTAAGGAAGCAGAACCGAGGATCTAAAGATTAGCTAGAAAGCAAGAAATCCAATGATTTCCTGCTTTCTAGCTAATCTAAATCTCCTGGCACAGCAGAACAGCTGATGGTTGGGAGAAAAAAAAGAAAAATAGCAATTTAGCAGGCAAGTTTGATGGCGTGCATGCCAGGTAAGGAGTGAGAGGGTGGGGCAGGGTGGGGCGAGGCAGGACCAGCCAGTGGCACGATTTGCTGGTTCTCTGGCAGGTAGAATCCCACCCCTAGTGAGAGTGCGTTTTGCATGCGTGTGTAGATCATTTCCAAAAAAACTCAGTTGTGCCACCTGGACAGCTGATAAGCACTGTGCGTGGGTGTGCAGTGATTCAAACTCCTCTTCTTTCCTGCTTTCAGCTGTGCCATGCAAAGAAGCTGAGGTTGAAAAAGCAGGAAATAAAGGACAGCTAAGATGGCCGACCAGAGCAGCAGACACCAAACCAGTTCAGTGTCTGCTGCTCTTCAGAGCTACCTGTTCTATAGAACCGGGCCGAACTGGTAGCATCTCATCCCTGCACATGATCAAAAATGGGGTGCTCCACAACCAGTATCTGTTTACAATGTTTGCAGCATCCCAGGGTGATATGATCACCATTTCCCATCTTCCCAAATGACTTCTGACCAACAAAATCAATGGGGGAAGCCAGATTCACTTAACAACCATGTGATTCACTTAACAATTGAAGTGTTTCGTTAACAGTCATGGCAAAAAAGTTTGTAAAATTGGGCGTGACTCATGTAACAGTCACTTTGCTTAGCAACAGACATACTGATCCCAGTTGTGGTCATAAATTGAGGACTACCCATATTTGAAACCTTGTGAATAGTTAAATGAGGCGGCTTCAATCCTTCTCCTCCTCCTTTCCACATGAATTGTTTGTAAAGATATTAGGGAGTTTAGGAGAACACAAAACCAGACACCAGGACTTAGAACTCAATCAAAGAAGGAGAAATCAGTCCATCTTGCCTGAGTTCAAGCAGCAGCTTCATTCATTTTAATTTTGGGGGAATGATGAACACAAAACAAGGCAATGCAAAAAAATGGGATGGGGACAGGAGGAAAAAAACAAGGAAGGAAACAAGAAGAACAAGTGGAAAAGTCACATTTTGAGCTGATTGCAAGCAACCCAATGGGAAGCTCAACTTGCTGACACCGTGTAGAAAAAGCCCACAAAGATTTGAAGCATCAATTATGGCTTTTCAACATTTACCAGTATGTAAGACTGTTTTATGTGGGTGAATAGCTTGTTCACCTTGAAGGAGGCTGGAATTTAATTAATGTATTCAGGGTGTACAATTGTACCGAATGATCAGTGGATAATCCATAAAACATAAGTTGACAGTAAAAGAAATGTCTTAAGAATTTCAGTGGACTGGTGTCTGAGAGGTTCTTTTGTTAACTCCCTACATGCTTCTTTTGGTTTAGGCTTAAAGGCAGGTGTTGCTTTAACTCAAATTGCTATTATTTGCTCTGTTGGATATACAATAGCCCTTTAGGCAATATGTGTACTGGGGAAGGGAAAAGGAACAGAATGGATAAATGTATGAAATTTGCCCCTCTACAGAGTCTCTTTCCCCCTTTAAAATAAAATTTAACTAAGGTGACTTTTATGAACAATATGACCAGGGGCAACCTATCTATCTCTGAAACACAGAACATGGGATCTGGCATTTTATGCTATCTTGCAAGCATGAAGGCTGGAGATGTCCCCATTGTCACTGTAAGACTAAAAACCATTTGCTGCTTTGTTCCGTGATTCTGGGACAATGGGGACATCTCTACCCTCCATGCCTGCAAGGTATCATACTATCTGACTTCTCTGTCAGAGGTAGTGTGCCTTTGAATGCCAGTTATGAAGATGTTATTGTGCTTGTGTTCTACTGACAGCTTCTCAAGGGTTTCACATTGGCTTGGAAGAATGTTCTGTTTCTTCAGGCATGGTGCTTCTTATGTTCTGAGGAGCAGAATGGAGTCAGTAGCACTGTCCTGAGGGTATACCAGACTCATAAAACAATTATTACCAGAGACTCATCAGACAAATATTCTCCTTTGGCTTTCAACTTCAATGCAGAACTTGAGTCTCATTGATTTCTTGCATAAGCACCAATCATCTCTGGATTCTTCCTGGAAAAGAAAAAATGACAGGAGGTCATTTGACCTGTCTTCAAAAGCTTTGGTTGCTGGCCTCCAAAATAATTGATTTTATTTTTGGGGGGAAAAAATACAGCAACTTCTCTTGCTTTTTCAAAAGGCAACTAGATTGTTTTTCCTTGAGGAGGAAGAACATATTTTGCTTGTCATCTAAAAAGCTTAGTCAGTTCTGGAGACCTTCATAAATTCTGGAGATCATAGATTTTGGAGATTTGAATCTCCTGCTTGTGAACCTCCAACTACTTTACCTGAAACACAGGGAAAAAACTTAATATGTTTTGGTTTCTTAAATGGAAGCTGAAAATCAGAGGTGGTGTTCAGCAGGTTCTGCCAGTTCTGGAGAACCGGTAGCAGAAATTTTGAATAGTTCGGAAAACCAGAAAATACCTCCTCTGACTGGCCCCGCCCCCATCTATTTTCTTGTCCTGAGTCCCAGCTGATCAATTGGGTCTTTTTTTGTTGCCCTGCACAGGAGAACAGATCTGGAAAGCAGGTTAGTGGGGTGGGGGAGGGAATGGGGATTTTGCAGTATCCTTCCCCTGCCACACCCACCGAGCCAACCCACCAAGCCATGCCTCCAAGCCACACCATGCCCACCAAGGCACGCCCACAGAACCAATAGTAAACATTTTTGAATCCCACAACTGCTGAAAATATATCTTTGTGGTTTAGATTTTAAACTCAATTGATTTTATGCCATAGTCTTTCAGTGTGTAATCTATAAATTAGCCTCATGATACTTGGTGATTAATTCCTTAAATGAACTGATCTTTCAGATGCAACAAAGGCCATTAAACACAAATGTCATATTGTTAGCTAGATAAGGAGGTTCCTTAACCCCCACCTGTAATCAGGGAAGTGCTTTTCCTTCAAAGAATCACTGGCACTGATTATATTATTTTGAGTTGAAGGCTTCTGTATAAATCTCTTCAAGTATCACTTTCAATCAGGGACAAGGAACATCTGTTGTTGTTGTTGTGGAAGGCTCCATTTCTTTGTCAGAAACCACAGATCAGTTGATGGGTAGTTTGAAGCTTAAATTGGTCAGGACCACTTACCATCTCTCTCTGTTTACCCACTTACTCATTCTAGCTCTGGTGAGAAGCTGCACATTTTCTAAACATGGTGGGTTCCCCCCCCCCCCCCCCCGCCCCTAAAATAGGATATCAACACATCCTATAAATCTCTGTTAATTTTTTGCATAGTTTTAACAAAGTACTTGTTTAATCAAAAATATATTGTGGTGCTTTTCAGTCTCAATTAAATAATGCAATTAGCCCTTATCAGGTAGGGGACCTAATTGTATTCTATCCAAATAATTTAAAAAGGGAGAAAAAGCATCTCAGCCTGTCTATTTGCTTGATTTCTCTATTCAGTGAGTTGACCTGAAAAAGACAGGTTATTGTATCAAGGATCTAAACTGATCACTTGCAGAGAAGCCCTGTCATTAGACAAGAGCCTGTGACCTTCAAATTGCCTCTCATTATTTTAAATTTATATTCTATGTGCCTTCTCAAGCATTAAAAAAGGAGGGTTTTTTTTTTGTCCTTAAGCATGGATTTATAACTTTGATTTACAACCTCAATTGGGGTTGCAAAATGATCCAGTCGTTAAGTGAGTTGCACCTGATTTTACAACCTTTTTTATTGTGGTGGTCACTAAGCAAATCACCATAGTTGCAAAGTAATTCATGCAGTCATTAAGCGATATAGCTTCTCTTATTGACTTGTCAGAGGTCCTCTATGAAAGTTCCAATGGCAATCGTGATTGTCAAAATTCCAATTAATGAACCCTTCACATCCTGGACATAAACTGTTTCAACTCCTACCCACAAAATGATGCTATAGAGCACTGCGCACCAGAACAACTAAACACAAGGAAAGTTTTTTCCTGAAATCCATCACTCTGCTAAACAATTCCCTCAACACTGTCCAACTATTTACAAATCTACACTATTACTATTAATCTTTTTATCACTCCTTATCACCCATCCCTCCCACTTGTAACTATAGGACTGTAATTTGTAGCTTGTATCCTTACGATTTATATTGACTGTTTCCTAGTATGATTTGATTGCTTATTGTATGATTCTTGACTCTTATGATTCTTGACTCTTGATGAATGTATCTTTTCTTTTATGTACACTGAAAGCATTTGCACCAAGACAAATTCCTTGTGCATCCAATCATACTTGGCCAATAAAGAATTCTATTCTATTCTATTCCATTCCATTCTATTGAAGCAAATCAGAACTCTGAGACTAGAATCCTCCTCAAAGATCTTCTTTATTGAGTATATCATATCAACACAGCTCTAAAGGAAACCAACTCTAAATCTTTCCCACAGTTTTCCGTGTAATTAAAATAGGAAATAACCCCATCCTCAAGTGTCTCGGGTCACATTGGCCAATTGGGTTAATTGGCGGGCTCTTCAGGCACTCCTTCACTGACATTATTCGTTGCCAGTAGAGATGACCTTGGTTCTCTTGAGAAAGTTATCTGTTGTGTCTAGTAAGGCATTCCAACCTCCTTTCCTCCTCTGTGTGGCACCTGAGGAACAGGAAAATGGCTGTTGCCAGGTTCAGTTCAAAGCTGACAGTGAGTTCAGGATGCTTCAACCATCATAAATACATATCTGTTACCAAGTGTGCTAATCTTGATCAGGACCATGGAGACACTGTTGTCATTTTAATAGTTTAACAAACTGTCAAGGACTACCTGAATTACATCTATCCTTACCATTACAGGTAAGAAATTCAGGTAGATGTAATTTCAGTGGCTGTAATACAACCTCCTCTCTCTATAATTGTATCAAGTCCATGATTAATGCATCTCTGTCACATTATTTTTTCCGACATGAAAAACAACCGTATTTCTCCTCCCTAGCAAAGAGTGAAAGGCACTGCCATTGGTTACTCATTTGCATCTGAAAATGTGCTCATGAATTTGTGGAAACTGTGATTGAATACCTTAATGCTGAGTGGATCTCAACACTGGTCTGTGGTTTGGCTAAAAGACAACTCTGGAGATTCTTAAAACACTTGTATGAATCATATTCTACACCGTGGTTCTTATAAAGGGTAACTAAGAGCCAGATTTAATTTGGGTATGCATTTATATCGAGACCTGGAGTGGGAAAGCATTGGACACAAGCCTGTGTGACATAAAAAAAGATGTTGATACTCTAAAAAGAGTACAGAGAACCAAGATATTGAGGAGACTGGTGGCTGAAACATACGATGAACAGTTGCAGGAACTGGGTATGGCTAGTCTAGTGCAGAGAAGGACTAGGGGAGACCTGATAGCAGCGTTCCAATATTTGAGGGATTGCCACGAGAGGAAGGGGTCAACCTATTTCCAAGGCACCTGAAGGAATAATGAAAACTGAACAAGGAGAATTCAATCTAGAAATAAGGGAGACATTTTCTGACAGTGAGAGCAATCAGCGAATGGAACAGCTTGCGTTCAGAAGTTGTGGGAGCTTCATCACTGGAAGGTTTCAAGAAGAGACTGGACTGCTATCTGTCAAAATGGTGTAGGGCCTGCTTGGGCAGGGGGTTGGACAGTGATGGGATTCAAAAATTTTTACTACTGGTTCTGTGGGCGTGGCTTGGTGGGGTGTGGCAGGGGAAGGATACTGTAAAATCTCCAGTCAGAGATGGTATTTGCCAGTTCTGCAAACTACTCAAAATTTCTGCTACTGGTTCTCCAGAACTGGTTGGAACCTGCTGAATAATACCCCAAGGTTGGACTAGATGGTCTACAACCAAGTACCTTCCAATTCTGTTAATCTGTATCTCAGGGGTGGGATTCGGTTTTCTAACAACCGGTTCTGTGGATGTGATTTTAGTTGGTGGTTGTGGCTTGGTGGTCATGGTGACTGGGTGTGCATGGCCAACTCAACATCACTCATGTCAAGGGCACTTCTCTCCTCGCCTTGGCATCTCATAACAATGGAGATGCTGCAATGGTCATAAGTGTGAAAATGGTCATAAGTCACTTTTTCAGTGCCATTGTAACTTTGAATGGTCACTAAATGAACTGTTTGTAAGTCAAGGATTACCTGTACAAAAATTCAAAAAAGCTTCTTTGCTTGCAAAAAGCTGCCCTAAATACCAATCATTAGATTAAAATACCTGCAAGCCAGAGTTGAAAATCAGGCAGGGTCCAGAGCACAGAGAATGAAAATAGTTAAAAGGCAGTGATAACACTGAAATCAAACACCATCTCTTGCGCCTTCATAAGTGAAACCCTTTAGCAGAGAGGTCATTTAAGCTCTACATAAAAGCAGACCCAGGAAAGAATCCTTAGATCCATTGTGAACACTTAAAAATACCAGGTGGCCTCACTCACCTCACACGATATCCTAAGGAAATCATCCAGATTTTAAGGAAAAGGTCACCATGCCCCCCAGAAAGACCAGTAAAAAAAATCAGTGCCAGCTTGCATCCTGCCTCCTTGGAAAAAGGCAGTGCCAAGATAGTATTAAAGCATGGCATACCCCCTCCCCTAGATAGAAAAGAGAACCATGCCGTTAAAAAAAAAAAAAAAATTCAACACAATACAAATAATTAAATCACAACAGTATTTTGCTTTTTGAAGCTGAATAGGGAAAATTATCCCCTCAATAAAACAGGATTAAATTCACCAAGCATAGAATTAACCCTTCACCAAAAACCAGTTTTTTGACCAAAACGCAGAAAGGTATAAACTCACATTTGAATATCAATCTTTCTAGTTAGCCAGAACCCTGCTGAATGTCACTCATCTTGGTCCCTGTCACTAAAAGCTTTGCTTCCTTATTCAATTATTTCTTCAAAGTGGCTGATTGTGGCCAGGGAAATATTTCCTCCCAACAGCAGTGTAAAATCTTAAACAACCCTTCCCCTTTAAGAAAGTCAAGCCTCAAAGCTCTGCAGACAGGACGTTCTAGCATATTGCAAGAGTAATAAGGTGGAAAAAAACACAATGAGATCGCTTCTAACTACAGGGTCTCTGAACTGCTTCGAAAGTTTAACAAGGTGTTCAGTGGTGGGATTCAAATTTTTATACTACCAGTTCGTGGGTTGTGCTTGGTGCAGTCAGGAGAAGGATACTGTGAAATCTCCAGTCAGAGGTGGTATTTTGCCTGTGCCGCCGCACTCTCAAAATTTCCACTACCGTTCTCCAGAACTGGTCCAGAACCAGCTGATACTACTTTGAAGGAGTCTATAAACCAGACCGACGGTAGATCCTAACCCCTGCTTTATCTGTACTGCCAGGATTAACTTAAGAGTCTGCTAAGTTGGGAACTGATGCCTCTTCAATCTCATTACACTTGGGAAATTGGGAAATCTCCCAGACTGGTCAGAGATAACATCTGACTACCGCAGAATCAATACTAAAAAGGATCTGTCGACAACAATGTTTTGAGAAGAATGTTACTATAAAGGGGCACGAATTAGGTTGTGGTTTTGGCAGTGTGGTGGTAGGGATAACACCAGCAGCTGTTTAGGGGGGTTGAATCGCCAAATTTTTTTTGATGAAAGAGATTCACTCTCTGTTTTGAGGATTGATGTAACACAGTGATCCTGAATGTCAACCATACCTGGAG
>CM042838.1:156541587-156684087 GCA_023653725.1 Bungarus multicinctus | reverse complement strand
TGCCTTTGCTTGTGCTCAGAAGGTCACAAAAATGTGATCATATGATCCCAGGACACTGCAACCGTCATAAATGAGTCAGTTGCCAAGCATCTGAATTTTGATAACATGACCATGGGGATGCTGCAATGGTCATAAGTGTGAAAAACAACATAAGTCACTTGTTTTAATTCCATGTAACTTTGAACAGTCTCTAAACAAACTATTGTGAATCAAGAACTACCTGTACTCTAAAACAGGGGTGCAATGTAATGATTTCTCCCAACCTCCTGTTCCTTTTTATTGGTTCCCAAAATGCTCCAGATGTGACCAGCTGAACCTGGTAGCAACAGGTGGTTTCTAGTTTTTGCAAAGTAAAAAGCAAAACAGATGTGTTAAAACCATTGATAAGCTTACCCCTTAATCTTACTTAGCCCTAGTCACAACCTTTCCACCAATGGCAAATAAAAGCTAGAATTCATCACTGCTCCTCCAATGACATCATCAACAGATTGCTGCACCTTTATACTCAAACCACTGAAAATATTGCTCAAAAAAGGCAACCGTTGGGCATAACACAGATCCAGTTTGGTTTAGCAGTTAAGGTACCAGGCTAGAAACCAGGAGATTGTGAGTTCTAGTCCCACCTTAGGCATGAAAACCGGTTGGATGACTTTGGGCCAGTCATTCTCTATCACCCCAACCTACTTCACAGGGTGACTGTGATGGGAGAAAATAAGAGGAGGAAGGAATATTATATAAGTTTGTTGCCTTGAATTATTTATAAAAGTAATAAAGGGGGGATAATAAACAATTTCCCATCTTTGCCTCAGTGAAAGAAGATGGGGCAAAATCCTGTCACAAAAGGGATACTGCTGCCCCCTGCTGATGATGTCAGGTACAGAAGGCAGAAATCTGATCTCCAGATTTTCTATTTCCAAAATGGATACTGTAACTCGCAGATCTCCAGCCAAACTTATTCCTGGAGATTCTGATGTCACAATTCTCCCCATTTTGAGGTGGAAAATGCATGAAAACTATATTGGAAGACCTACAAGAGACTTGCCATAGTTTTAAAAAGAAAAAACCCTTCACAAAATTACCCTAGAAAGAACAAAGGAAAAGAATAGCCCTATGCAATTTGGGATTTCCTCAAAATGTTAACTAATGCCAGTAACCATTAGGCCATTATCTATTTCTTCTCAATTTTCATTGTTTGAACAACAGCATCTATACTTATGTTGTCAAAGTAGTATCATTCCACTTTGCTGAAAGGCAAATAGTGTTTAATAAAAAAATATAGTTAAAACTTCCATTTCTTCAAAATATACCAAAGTGGCTTTCACTATCTTTTATTAATTTCTTCCATAGAAGTATGACAACTTAAGCTATGGGAGTAAAAGCTAATTTTATATTGTTGTTGTTGTTTTAAAAAAATCTGACCTGGAATTTAACTCAATATGAATAAGAGTTTTGGATTACAATCTTACTAATGAGCTTCATAACTTGTCCCAAGTTTGGGTTTTTCTTAACATAAAGCTTTAACATTTCAGTTCTTTTTCTTTTTTCTTCTGATTTGCTAAATTTGTTACATTTTTCAGATCTTACTGTAGCTTATGAATCAAATCATGCTGGTTATAGATAGCAATTCCTGCACAATAATCTGATTCTTATATTTACACAGCAAACCTCTTGGGTTGGTTGGGCTAAGAGATGCTGTAGGAAGGGAGTGTGCAACTGTTGGAAGTTAAAACCCACCTCTCTCCTAGAAAAATGAAATATTTTAGGATATATTAAAAAGGCAAGAAAAGAGAAGTAGAAATTTAGAGAGGCAGAAACTCAGCCCCACTCACACCTTTGTTAATGGCCCATTAAGGCCATTCTATTCTACATAACAAAGATCTACATCTTTCAGGCAGAACCATTTCATTGCCCTTCATTGCACCACCCACCAAGTTTCAACCAAAAACTGTAGAGAGTGGCTCAAAATAGTTCACTGGGTAACAGGAGATGTGGATGACAATCTTAACACTTAAAAATTGCATCACACTGTCTCTTTTCTATAAATCTCACTTATTTGTACTTATTCTCCAAATGCTTTAATAGGTGGCAAGCATCTAGCAAACCCTTCCCGATTTTGAAAATAGAAAACAAGCTTTGAATTAATTCGAATTTAGAAGGGAGATCACTGGACAATCTCATAGGTTGCACTGAGAAATTAAAAAAAAACCATCTTGGAAGAAAATAACGTTTTTTCTATAGGTATTCCTTGCTGGGGAAAACTGGGGGCTGGTTGCACATATCTTAAAATTGCTAAAATGAGGAAACCCTGGTTTAGAGAAGCCAAACTTGCTTGTCGCTTCTCAAAGCAAATGCTGCCATTTCTTTGTCTTCTCACTTGTCTTCTACATGGTCCTCCTGTAAAATTTGCTCTAGTTATCCTCATCCGAGACATCAAAAACATTGGGCTATTTGAGGTTCTAGCTAAGTGGAATATTTCTTGGTTGTCTTTACACTTCCCTCTCCCTCCCTCCTTCCTTCTCTCTCTCTCTCTCTCTTGCATTAGGGAGGTAAAGGATATTTACGAACATACCAGTGGCCATTGATTTAACTTACAATGAAAACAATACAGTGTAAAACACTGCATAATGCAAACTTACTTACCTGTTCAAACAAGCCCAAACACAGGACTGGGAATGATGTGTAGATAACATTATAAAGGGCGAGGAACCAGCCCTCCAGCAGAGGCTGAATGGAAAGAGAAAAAAGAAAAAAGAAAAAAGAAAGAGAAGATTAGAGAGACATCTTGAAATCCATGACCAGGACTATCATTTTCTTCCTCAGCACATTATCCAGAATCGGAACTAAATTCCTAAAGCTGGATGGTTTTTTCCAGGAAGGTTATATGCCAGGAACACCAATGATTGCAGAGAAAGCCCACAGCCTTTGTGAATAATCACCACTAGTCCATCTACAAATTACAGGATGAACAGATAGATTCCATATGTTGATTTTCGTGGCCAACTAATCAAGGCGAGGGCTTTGTCACAACAACAATCCTGCTATTAGTGAAGATGTAGCTATGTTTGTACTGAGTATCAAGGAGGAAGCTGTGTTTATGCTGGCACTCTTTGCAATGTGTCTTTAAATGCTTTGCACGACCTTGCTCTCCAATGCAGCTGATCCCTCAGTACAATATGCACAATGCATTGTGTGCATAAATGCCACAATGTTTTCTTCCTTCTGTTTAACTGTGCCTCTTCCTTGCCCTTTCCCTACAATAATAACTGACTGATATGTGCATGCACAGTGTCAGGCCCCAAGAACCAAGAAATAAAATGGAATTACTTCTGAGCAGTTTCCTTTATTGTTCCTCTCCTATAGACAGACTGTTGGCCAAACTAAAATGACTATTTGCAGTTTAAAAAAAGATATTGTCAGAGAATTGCTAGGGAGGAGCCTTCTTAATTCTCTTTCTCCTAACCAAACTATCTAAGCTTTGCTGTCTCTTTGCCCTCTAGAATGCAGACCTTCCCTCTGGGAAATCCAGACTATATTCCACCACACATAGGTAAAATACATTAGTGTGTCATGGCTGTTTTAAGGCCATGAGGTGAGTTCAGAAGAAATTTATGCCAAGAACCTTATCATGTTATCAGGATCAGATGGATTACACCCCAAGGTTCTGAAGGAACTGGTAGATGTAATCTCAGAACTATTGAACCACATCTTTTAAGATCCTGGAATACCAGGAAACTACCAGATGACTGGAAAAGAGCAGATGCAGTTCCCATCTTCAAAGAAGGGGGAAAATGGATCCAGGAAACTACAGACCTATCAGCCTGACATCAATACTTGGGAAGATTCTGGAAAAGACAATTAAGCAATGAATCTCTGAACACCTAGAGACAAACAAAGTCATAACTGGAAACCAAAGTGGGTTTCTCAAGAACAGATCATGCCAGAGAAATCTTATTTCATTTGTTGACAGTGTGACAGAATTAGTAGACCAGAGAAATGCTATGAACATGTCTGGCACAAGCAAACAACCAGATCCATTTGGGAAAGGTTCAAAGGTTCAACTTTATTGTGTTCTACCTATATTACAAGAATCTCCCCAGACTTCTTGTTTTCTCTTGGGAACAAACCGATTTGGTTTCATTTAAATTAAAATGGGGGGGAGTCAGGTTTATGAATCTTGTGGTCACACAAGGATTCAAAACTACCTCCCTGCTTGACTCCTCCTCATCCATGTCTGGCTGGGAACCCAGAATCACACAAGCTCAGAAATGAAAGGCAGACTGAAAAGATTAGAATCAGGGGTTTTGGGTGGGGTGGGGGAATGAACACTCACCTGTGCTGTGAACCCCGTATAGAAAGCAAACCAGATTTGCACCATCATGCCAGCAAATGTCTTGAAGAAGAAGTAGCGGAGAAATTTGCAGATCCGGAGGTAGGACCACTTGCCATGGACAAAGAGGAGCCTCTGAAGATAGCAGAACTGAGCCAGCGCATAATCACTGCACTGTACTGCTTGCATGCCTTCTTGCCCACTGATTCCAACTCCTATGTCCGCAGCTAGAGAGAGAGAACACAAGGAAGGGCTAATATCAGACCACATTCCAATTCTGACTTCAGCAATTATTTGACAGAATAACAGAGTTGGAAGGGACCTTGGAGGTCATCTAGTCCAATAATTATGAATACATAAAATGGATACATATAAGAAAAATAAAAAGAAATAATAGGATAGGGACGGTAGGCACGTTGGTGCGCTTATGCACGCCCCCTACAGACCTCTTAGGAAAGGGTTGAGGTCAATAGTAGACAGTCTAAGGTTAAAGTTTTTGGGGTTTGGGGAAGAAACCCAAAAACTTTAGACTACTATTGACCTCACCCCTTTCCTAAGAGGTCTGTAGGGGGCGTGCATAAGCGCATCAACGTGCCTACCGTCCCTGTCCTATTGTTTCTTTTTTTTTTTTTCTTACATGTATCCATGTATTCATAACTATGTTTTTACTTATACCTATTATCTTGTAAGCAATTGACAAAATAAAATAAATAAATAAATAAAATAAAATAAAATCTGCTCAGGCAGGAAATCCTATACCCGCGATAGCGAACCTATGGCACATGTGCCAGAAGTGGCACACAGAGCCATCTCACTGGGCACGTCCGCCCGTTACTCTTCCGGTTTCTGGTGCTCCCTGTGCACCTGCTCCCGTTTCGGCACTCAGTGCCAAAAAGGTTTGCCAACACTGTCCTATACCATTTCAGACAAATGGTTATCCAACATCTTTTTAAAAACTTCCAGTGTTGGAGCATTCACAATTTCTGGAAGCAATTTGTTCCACTGATTACTTGTTCTCACTGTCAGGAAATTCCTCCTTAGTTCTAGGTTGCTTCTCTCCTTGATTAGTTTCAGTCCATTGCTTCTTGTTCTGCCTTCAGGTGTTTTGGAGAATAGCTTGACTCCCTCTTCTTTGGGGCAACCCCTGAGATATCAGAACATTGCTATCATGTCACTACTAGTCCTTTTCTTCATTAAATAAGACATACCCAATTCCAGCAACCATTCTTTACATGTTTTAGCCTCCAGTCCCCTAATCATCTTTGTTGCCCTTCTCTGCACTCTTTCTAGAGTTTCAACATCATTTTTAATTGTGGCGACCAAACCTGGATGCAGTATTCCAAGTATTCCAATTTGTGGCTTTATGAAAAGCTCAGAAGTTTCTGATTAAGATGGGAAAGGGGAAGGATCCTTGCAGGGGACTGCAAGTCTTGTTTGCAAATCACCCCAGCTTTAATTCCCAGACAGAGGCCCAAACGAGTGGGAAACCACCACCTGTCCCAACAAACTAGGTAGATAACCCTGTAGCAATGAAGCTGAAGGCAACTTTGGCCAACTCTTAACCATCCTCAGCAAGAGATCTGTTTAAACATCTTGTAAGGGTTGGTTTTCCCTTCCTTGATGTTTGGTGTTGTGTATTGACTAAAGTTTCCACTCAGGTCCGTGCTTTGAGCGGGAAAGCATGGACCTCTCCCATTGGTTGATGCCATTTGACAGCCCGCTATAAAAGGCAGCTGTCAAACGGCATCAGCTGTTGCCGCTCCAGCTGGCTGCCGTGTTAGAGCGGCAGTAGCGGTAACCCTTTATTTTTTAAAATAAAGTTAGAGCTGAACATTTGCCTGAGTGATTGCCGCCGCTCTACAACACTTGGAATTTTTTTTTTTAATGCTAAAGATAGCTTCCAATCAAATTCAAATTGAAGGAATTAAAATTTCTAAACCTAATTTACAGGCCAGGGGTTTCTGAAGCCTTCAATCCAAATACTAATCAACATTGGCTTTCCAAGCTTGGTCCTGAGGACTTCAAAAGAAAAGCAGGAAGGATACAGAAATAAAAAGGGTGTTAGAAAAATGGGGGAAAGATGTTATGATCTCACCCTAACCCTAACCCTAACCGTAATTCTAATCCTAACTTGCTTTGGCCCTACCTACCATATGACCTCTGAAAGATAAAACTTCAGGTCATGTGACCTTTAATAGGGAAAATGTTGCACATCCTTGACATAAACAGTATTGACACATGAAAAAGAATGTCATCAAGAGTCTTTTGATAGTGAGATGGGTGGCATATAAAATAAATAAATAAACAAATAAACAAACAAGGAGAACTTTGAGAGAGTAGCAACTGTGCTGCAATGGAAGGGCCTCATGGAACATGACATAATGAAATCTAATGGGCTGATCACAGCATCCATGGAAAAGTCTACATCCAAACGGGAGGAGTGATCAGATGATTGAAGCTCTGCCCCTTTTCATGTGTGTCACACTCATCCCATGGACACAAAAGGGGTGGAGCTTCAGTTGCCTGGTCCTGCCCACCTTGTTAATGTTTTTTTTTAACCATCTATGGTTGATGTAACTGTCACATCACCCACTGTTCTCTGAAAGAAACTTAATTGGGTGGAATTCATCCATCTTAAATGATTTTCTAAAGAAAAATGGCTTCCAAGTTGTCAAAAGATAATAGTTACAAAAAAGCCCCTAAGTGTCTTAGGTTTGAGATGTCTTCAACCCTAAATCTCCAAACTCTGTAGCAAAGCTGGCTGGGGAATTCTGGGAGTTGAAGTCCACCAGGCTTAAAGTTGCCAAGGTTGAAGAGCCCTGCCTAGCACACTTTCTTTTCTCTCCCACCCCTAAGACCAACCTAGCTCTTTCTTCACAGGAACAGAAGTCCCTGTGTGTATAAAAGTTAAACTTACGTTTCCACGGTGACAGCTCTGCTGCAGCCTGCACCAGCCACAAACCCTCTGTTTTCCTCAGGCAAATCTAATCAACTGCACATTTAAATCCACTGCAACACCATCCAAATGCTTTGGACTACAATTGCTGTCAGCCACAACTAGCATAGCCAACAAGCCCATGGCTAGTCCTCTTAAGAAGTACAGGGAGTCCTCGACTTATGACCACCACCGAGTCCAAACTGTCTGTTGTTGAGCGAGACATTTGTTAAGTGAGTTTTGCCCCATTTTACGGCCTTTCTTGCCACAGTTGCCACAGTGAATCCCTGCAGTTGATAAATTAGTAACCCGGTTGTTAAGTGAATCTGGCTTTCCCATTGACTTTGCTTGTCAGAAGGTCGCAAAAGGGATACAGCAGCCATCATAAATGTGAACCAGTTGCCAAATATCCGAATTTCGATCATAGGGATGTTGCCAATGTTGTTTATGGTGAAAAATGGTCATAAGTCACTTGTAACTTTGAACGGCCACTGTTGTAAGTCAAGGACTACCTGTACAATCTCCACGCATCTTGGCTGAGGAAAACCAATCTGAGAGCATAACCTGCCTGCCCAAGACTGCATCTCTGAGACCCATAAGGGCAGCAGGAGAACTCACTTTTAATCATGTTGACATCGTTGGCCCCGTCTCCGATGGCCAAGGAGATGGAGTTCTTGTGTCTCTTCACCATTTGCACAATGAGGGCTTTCTGCTTGGGTGTGACCCTGCAGCAGATCACAGCTTGGCAAGTGGTAGCCAGTTCCACAAAGGCTTTTTCAATGAGGTTCCCTTGCTCCTTGCTGGTGTCCGCAGTCCGGAAGTGCAAAGACTCCAAAAGGCCTTTCATCTTCTTTGCTTTCTTCTCCTCCTCCGTGTGAAAGATTTTTTCCTGGGGAGAGAGGAAGCCCAGACATATAACCCAGGGGGTGGGGGGGTCTGATTTCCTTGCCCAGAATTATCGCTGTCCTACCAACAATGGTTATTGGAATTGGGTAGGTCTAGTCTGAGGGTCTTCAATCTCAGCAAGTTTAAGACTTGTGGACTTCAACTCCCAGAATTCCTGAGCTAACATGACTGGGTCATGTTAGAAGACCCCTGGCCTAGTCTGATGAAAAGAAGGACTAGGGGTAACATGATAGCAGTGTTCCTTTATCTCAGGGGCTGCCACAAAGAAGAAGGAGTCAGGCTATTCTCCAAAGTATCTGAAGTCAAGACAAGAAGCAATGGGTGGAAAGTAATCAAGGAGAGAAGAAACCTAAAACTAAGGAGAAATTTCCTGACAGTTAGAACAATTAATCAATGGAACAACTTGCCTCCAGAAGTTGTGAATGCTCCAACACTGGAAGTTTTTAAGAAGATGTTGGATAACCATTTGTCTGAAATGGCACAGGGTTTCCTGCCTAAGCAGGGGGCGGCGTTCATCTCCATTACAAAGCTGAAGAGCCAGCGCTGTCCAAAGACGTCTCCATGGTCATGTGGCCGGCATGACTAAACGCCAAAGGTGCACGGAACACTGTTACCTTCCCAGCGAGGTGGTCGCTATTTTTCTACTTACATTTTTACATGCTTTAGTACTGCTAGGTTGGCAGAAGCTGGGACAAGTAACGGGAACTCCGTTATGCGGTGCTAGGGATTCGAACCGCCAAACTGCCGATCTTTCTGATCAACAAGCTCAGCGTCTTCACTACTGAGCCACCGCATTCCACAAGAAAGGTCATAAAATGGGGCAAAATGCAATTAAAAACTGTTTTGCTTAGCCACGGAAATGTTGGTCTCCATTGAGGTCGTAAATCGAGGACTATCCATACTATAGAAGAAAGGGACCCATTAGAAATGTCATCTTACAAGGAAATCCCCAGTGACCACCAGGGCTTTTTTGACATGCTCTCCAGATGCCTGGTAAGGAAGAAAAGAGCTGATGTTGCATAGGGCTTCACCGCTGCCAACCAGACTGTTGCTGCTGTACCAGGTTGGTTCAAGAATCTCACTGAAAAACATGGAGGTGGGGATTAAAACAAAGGTAGGAATCATGAACCCGGAAGCACAAGTCATCACACCAATTGAAATCACTAGCGTTGAACCACTTGTCCAAGATGCATCTGCAACATCTAACCTTCCTCATCCCTCAGTTGGGATGTGCATGAAAAGTTTAATTTCTGAGTCCGAGATAAAGACAAAGTTTTCTGACCTAGGCTTCCCCAAAAAGCACTAAGCAGACTCTTTGTCCCGGCAAAACCCCTTTTATTAAATAAAGGTGAATTTCTTGCATTCGCATTCAGCCAAAGGCCTGGCAAACAGTCTTTCAAGGGTGTAATTAAGAGCACAGACCTTATCTAGCCTGGAGAGCTGCCAAGTAAATATTTCCAAAAGCAGTGCTGACAAGGAAGGACTCGGCACAGAGTCTCTGAGATGTACAGACAGATCTTCAAACTGCTGCAACGGACGAATTGTTTCCTGCAAAAAGCCCCTCCCCTTTTGCTCCTCTTTTAAATCCTATGGGAGGGGCCATTCACCATCCACCTGTGGCCTTACTCCCATGTCAACCCTTACTTCGTAACTGTTCTTTTCTTTTGGCAGCTCTGCGCATGTGCAGGCTGGGAATTGGTTCCAGTTGCTCCCCCACCTCAATGCTGTCCGACTTCCAAGGCAGCTGATGACTGCCAACCTGCCCCAACTCCACTCTGCCTCTGATGCAGAACCCTTGTCCGAGCTTTCCTCAGCCTCCAGGACTGGCCCAGATTCCTCCCCAATCTCCTCATTGTCCGACTCAGCTGCCAGCTCCACTAGCTGCCGGTAAGCCACTACACTAAAGCTGAAAGTTCAGGAACAGAGTCCGTATTTGCTCTGCGCTCAAACAACCTCACTATGAGATAGAGAGATGGACTATGAAAAGCTATTGAGCCCAGCTGGAATTTCATAGCAAGTGGACAAATGAAATACAGGGAGCCCTGTTGTAGATTGTTCAGTGGCCATCAGAGTTACAGTGGCACTGAAAAAGGTGACTTATGACTGTTTTGCCCCCTTACAACTGTAACAGTATCTCCATAATCACCTGATCAAAATTCAAACACTTGGCAACTGGTGTGTATTTATGACAATTGCAGTGTCCTGGGGTCATGGGATCCTCTTTTACGATCTTCTGACAAGCAAAGTCAATGGAGAAGCCAGATTCATTTAACAATTGTGGCATGAGAGCAACTCAGTAAGTTCTGACCAATTCTGGAGAACCGGTAGCAGAAATTTTGAGTAGTTCGGAGAACCAGCAAATCCCATCTCTGATTGGCCCGGCCCCATCTATTCTCTGCCTCCTGAGTCCCAGCTAATTGGCTGGGTCTTCTTTTGTTGCCCTGTTCAGGAGAACGGAGCTGGAAAGCAGGTTAGTGGGGTGGGGAGGGAATGGGATTTTGCAGGATCCTTCTCCTGCCATGCCCACCAAGCTACACCCACAGAACGGGTACTAAAAAAAATTGAATTCCACCACTGCATGAGAGGTTGTCAAATGGGGCAAAATTCATTTAACAATTGTCTTAGCAATATAAATTTTAGGCTCAATTTTGGTTGTATATTGAGGACTACCTGTGTAAGGCAGTTGAAGTGGCCTCTCCAGATTTCAACATTATTTGGATGGATTTGATGATAAAATATAAGAGAAAGTTCAAGATCAGTTCTTGACATTTTCACATATAGGTTGTCTTCAGTTCATAGTTTATAGCCATTCATTGAGTGACTGCTTGAAGTCACGGAAAAAAAGTGACTTACAACTGGTCCTTGCATTTACAACCATTGCAATTTTCCACAGTCATGTGATCAAACTTTAGGCTCCTGGCAACCAGCATGTATTTATGATGGGTGCAGTGTCACAGGGTCATGGGATCACCTTTGCCAACCTTCCCAGCCAGGCTTCTGACATACAAGGTCCATGAGGTAAACTGGATTCATTTAATGACCGCATGATTCACTTAACAACAGCAGTGATTTGCTTAACAACAATGGCAAAAAGGTAGTAAAAGCAGGCTGGACTCAATTAACAATTGCCTTGCTTAGCAACCGAAACTCTATTAAAAGGATCATGCAGTTTTGGGGGGGGAAACTTCTGTATGAACTGTATTAGATTCAATCAACACAGTAATATGGGTAAGAGAGATTTAACTACCAAATGATTTGAGCTGTTAGAAGAAATTTCCTTTTGGGTTCAGTTCCAAGTGGGGAAGAAGACACGGGAAACATGGAGGCTGTTTAGAAAGATGGTTTAATGGTGGACAGGATAACATGGCTTGAAGCTCTTGGGCGAAGAAAAGGGAAGAGATCAGTGGTGGGATTCTACCTGTTTGGCCCGGTTCAAACGAACCAGTAGTAAAAAATGCTACCATTTGGCTGAACCGGTACTAAAAAACAGCTACTGGTTCATCCGAACTGGTATTTCTTTTGTTTCCTTCCTCCCAATGATCAGCTGTTCTGACAATCAGCTGTGCCAGGATCCCCCTCGCTATCTTACTGCTTTGTCCAGAAGGCTTCCCTGAGGCCCAGGAGGCAAAAAACCCAGAGCACGGGGGGGGGGGGGTGGTTGCTGCACAAAAAAAGCCACACCCACCCAGTCACATGGCCATGTCCACCTAGACACCCCCCCTAGCCACACCCACAGAACCGGTAGTAAACATATTTGCCTCCCACCCATGGAAGAGATGCTGGGAGTCGCTGGTTTTTATGTCCTCTCTGGGCTTTGAATTTGAGCTTGTGTTCTGATTGGTTGTCAGACTCCCATGAGGCCATACGGGGGTAACTTGGTAGGTTGTCTTTTGAGTTCCAGGTTTGATTGACTCTTGCTGGGTGATGATGTAATGAAAGGAGTTTGGGCAATTCCTATTATGGGTCTGCCTGAAGGAGGTAGATCTTTGTTAAGTAGAATAGACTGGCCCAGGCCTTAATGGACCATTAATAAAGATGGGGGTGGGTGGGTTTGAGTTTCTGCCTCTCTGAGTTTCTACTTCTCTTTTAGGGAAAAATATTCTGACTTTTTAGTATATCCTAAAATATTTCATTTTTCTAGGAGAAGGGTGGGTTTTAATTTCCAACAGAGCATAAGGGAAAACTAGTTTGGTGTGATGGTTAAAGTGTTGGGCTAGAGACAAGGTTACTACGAGTTTTAGTTTTCCCTTTGAGTCCAGTTGGCTTCAGTGTCATAGATCCAAACTTGATCTAGGGTTTCCAAACAACATTTAATTATTTCTCAGTTTGACTTACTTCCTTTCACTTGGCCAACCACAGACATCCAAACCAGAGGTGGTACTCAGCAGGCTCTGACCAGTTCTGGAGAACCAGTAGTGGAAATTTTGGGTAGTTTGGAGAACCGGCAAATACCACCTCCGACTGGAGATTTTACAGTATCCTTCCCCAGCCACGCCCACCAAGCCATGCCCATAGAACCAGTAGTAAACAATTTTGAATCCCACCACTGATCCAAACACATTTTTCATAGCTCCATACCTGATTTTGCTCTCCTCCAGAATGACCATATCTTCGGAAAGGAGTCGGCAAGAAAACCCAATATTGACAGCAGTTTCTGCAAACATAATGAAGACCAGAAATAGGATTAAAAGCTGGAGCATGGTACATTCTCTTCTATTTCTCCTTCCATCCCTGAAACAAGGTTGTTGGGTTGTTGTTGTTTTTTGGAGTAAATACAGAATCTTGGAAACAAACTGATATTTCCTAACTCCTTGTTAGTGGCCAGTTCACTATCAAATCTCTTTGAATGATCTGAAATGCTTCTTACCAGATTTCTCTCCATCTGGGCTACATTGCTGTTTATGAGATAAGCTGTTAATGGCCTCACTCTGAGTCTTTCAATTATTGAGGCTTCCTTTCTCTTCCATTCCTTTCCCAGTCTCCAAACCTCTCATATGAATTGTTGGTTTTTAAACTCCCCCACCCCCCCAGCAATCCAATTTGTTGAAAAAGATGAGCATATACCTGAAAGACTGAATAATTCTGTCCGAATGTGTTAAACAATAACAATAGTAATAGCACTTATATTCCTCTTTACAGTGTTTTACAGCCCTCTCTAAACGGTTTACAGAGTCAGCATATGGGCCCCCCTCAATAATCTGGGTCCTCATTTTACCCACCTCAGAAGGATGGAAGACTGAGTCAACCTTGAGCTGATAGGAATTGAACTGCTGGCAGTTGGCAGAATTAGCCTGCAAAACTGCATTCTAATCACTGCACCACCACGAGGGTTTAGTGAGTAATGTATTTTAATTTGTTTAAACAGGTTTTTTTTTTCAGATTCTGTACTTAGCTGTGGACATAAGTCTTGAAGTATTTATTTATTTTTATTTATTTGTCAATTTGTCAATTGCTTACAAGATAATAGGTATAAGTAAAAACATAGTTATGAATACATGGATACATATAAGAAAAATAAAAGAAATAAAAGAAACAATAGGACAGGGACGGTAGGCACGTTGGTGCGCTTATGCACCAACATTTGGATGCCCGCAAAACTTTTTTTTGCAGAAAAGAACGTCATTTCTGAAGGATTCCCAGGGATTAGAAAGTCACGAATTGGCTGATGTACCTTGCTTATCTCCAGTTAGCACCCATACTTTGATGCCTCCCCTTTTGAGAAGGTGAATGGTCTCAGGGACCCCATCTTGTAATTTGTCCTCTATGGCTGTGGCACCCAGAAGCTGAAAGAACAAAACAAGAGTTGATTCAAAACTTCACAGTACACACTTCACAGTATAAATTTCATAGTACACTACAGGCAATCCTCGACATACGACCAGGGGTGCGTTTCAAAATAGTTTTAACACTGGTTCAGTGGGCGTGGCTTGGTAGGCGCGCTTGGCGTGCATGCACACACTTTGGGCCCACCCGTCAAATGCGCACCTTGCGCATGTACAGAGGCTTTCCGACTCACCTCCTGCAATCCTGCACCCTCCCTGTCGCTTTAGCAACTGACGCGCAGCAATCTGCTGTGCGCTTCAAAAGCAGGGCATAAAGATCAGTATAGGAGCCCAGGGAACTATGGACTAGAAACTATAATGTTAACAATGTCAACAGCATATAAAGATAATTTGGATAAGATGTTTTACAGGTGGCATCTACCCCCAGAAAGAATAGCAAGGATGTTCAAGGATAAATCGGCAAAGTGTTGGAAATGTCATCAGATACCTGGATCTTATTATCATATGTGGTGGACGTGTGCGGAAGCTAAAATATACCGGACTAAAATACACACATGGTTGGAAAAAAATGACAAAACAGCATATAGATTTCAAACCAGAGATACTTTTACGGGGAATTTTACCTGAAGGTTATAACAGAGAATTGACATTCTTGATTATTAGTGTTTTAACTGCAGCTAGAATTGTATTTGCTCAAAATTGGAAAAATGAGAACATAAGAGGAGGGGGTGATTAAGAAAATAATGGAATGTGCAGAAACGAATAGATTAACATTAGCAATTAGAGAGCAAGAAGAGAAAGAATATTTTAAGATATGGGATTTATTTTACCAATGGTTAGGTGGAAAGCTGAAGTATAATTTAACAGTAATGATATGTTATAATTGATTATTATAGAATGACTTTTAATATGAATTAAAATTGGTAAGAACTGAGATTTGCTCTGAAGGATTATGTGGATTTGAAACTAAAATCTAATGATAGTGTAATAATAATATAATATGACATGAAGTTGATTAATGTAATATGAATGTAAATTAAAATTCAAGAGGAAAAGACTATGCATATTGTACACAAGAATAATGTACCAACCGACACACTGTACAATTGAAACATGATTTTATTTTGTTGTTTTATGTTTGTATTTGTCTATGTTTGTTGTTAAAAATAAAAAACTTTTTATGAGAAAAAAAAATATGGGAACCCGGGCAGGTGGCTGGCCCCAACAGCAGCTCCACAGATAAAACAGGTTCGGTGTCTGCTGATCTTCGGCACTACCGGTATGCCAGAACCAGGTTGAACCGGTAGAAAAGCACCACTGCATACGACGCAACTGAGCCCAAAATTTCAAAATACAACCATTTGTGTAGCGATAGTTGAAAGTGAGTGAACATGAGTGGAAAAAAATGACTCATGACCGTTTTTCACATTATAACCATTGCAACATCCCCGTAGTTACGTGATCCAAATTCAGATGCTAGGCCTCTGGCATGTATTTATGACAGTTGCAGAGTCCCAGGGTCATGGGATACCTTTTTGCGACCTTCTGAGAAGCAAAGTCAATGGGGAAGCCAGATTCACTTAACAACCATGTCACGGGCTTAACAGCTGCAGTGATTCACTTATCAATTGTGGCAAGGAGGGTTGTAAAATGGAGGGAAACTCAATGAACAACGGTCTTGCTTAGCAATGGAAATGTTGGGGTCAATTGTGGATGTAAGTTGAGGACTATCTGTGTGGCTCTTTTCAGCCAAAGCAATATTAAATAATGTCAACTCTCAGAAATGGAAGAATATCCAAGATCTCACTTTGACTCGGCTGTCAGTCCAGACCAAAACCAATGTTTACCTTGAGGTTCTGTTCAATCTCCTCATATACTTTGTCCAACTCTTGGGCCCGGCCCTGTAATAAGATGCTCGCCGCATGGTGTTTCTTGCTCCACAGAGCGTACTCCTTTTTGTCCAACTCTTTCATAGCCAGGCATAAAGTCCTTAAGGTCTCCGCTGCAAAACTCTGGGGGGGAGAGAACAAGCATGGGTTGTTCAGGAGGGGGATTTGCTATGAATTTGTGTGCCTATCTGTGACATTATCATCCAAACTTTCCTCCAAGAATGTCAGCAGTGTACACAGCAGAATATTAGAGTTGGAAGGGACTTTGGAGATCTTCTAGTCTCGGGGTGTCAAACTCGATTTCATTGAGAGCCGCATCAGGATTGTGTTTGATCTCAGGAGGCCGGGGTGGGCATGGCCAGAGTAGGTGGGGCTAGCTCAAAGTCACTTGTGTTGGGGGCTGCCTGTGGAGGCCCAAGAGTTCTGCCAGCAAAAATGGGCTCCTGAGTTCTGTTTTGGGATTAAACGGCCTCCTGCAACTCTCTGCCAACAAAAATGGAGCTTGGGAGGACCGTGTGTGGCCTTCGCGAGCTCTGTTTTCAGCTGTGATGGCTTCCTGCAACTCTTTGCCAGGGAAAACAGCGGGAGGGCTGCCCGCGACCCTCGCAAGCTCCATTTTTGGCTGCGACACCTCCTGCAACCCTCTGCCAGTGAAAACAGAGCTCCGGAGAGCCGCCCACGGCCCTCTTGAGCTCCGTTTTCACTGGCAGAGGCACTGCGACCAGTCCTTCACTGTTTCCAGGGCAGCCCCATGGGCTAGATCTAAGCACCCCGCAGGCCGGATTTGGCCCGCAGGCCTTGAGTTTGACACCTCTGTTCTAGTCTAACCCTCTTACACAAGCAGGAAACCGTATACAATTTCAGACAAATGGCTGTCCAATCTCTTCTTAGTTCTGGTTTTTCCTCACAGGGTCTTTGGGCAAAGAGTAATTGGCTCAAATTTAAGCAGAGAAATTAGGTAGTGTTGGTTGTAATTAGAGCCATCAAGATGACAGCTGAACTGCAAGATTGAAGCCCTCCCTTCTTTTAACACACATCAATCGACCTAAAAATGGGGCGGAGCTTCAGCTAGATAACCATGGCCCCCATCCTGGCTTTTCTATACAATACAAAACTTACATCCAGTGCTTTGCTGGTGCAACTTTCATTGGTCCGGTCACCGTGGAGCCTTTCTAGGATCACAGAATCTGCCCCCTTGGTGTAAAGTTTGATGCAACCTTCAGGATCTTGCACTGAGGAAAAGAGATAAGGATATTTATGCCACCTTGCATTTATCTGTTGGTTTGTTTCCCTGCTTGTTTCGTAGATTCACATTTGATTTTCCCTCCAAGCACTCAGTTCTTAGGATAGGTTGATCCAAGTTATACATGAGCTTTCATGGCTGAGGTCAGAACGCACCTCAGCTCCGGTGGCCTAGAGGTGGAGCTCTCGCCTCACAATCAGGAGGCTGTGAATTCGATCCTAGGTAGAGGCAGATATTTGGAATAGACCAGGGGTCTGCGATCTTAAACACTCAAAAGAACCATTTGGACCCGATTTAAAAGAAAACACCGGGAGCCACATGGCCAACTCAACTTCACTCCCACCCAGTCATAAGACCCCCCCACCATCACGCCTACCCAGGTTTTGTGGCTCCCGGTGTTTTCTGTGGGAAATGGGTCTCTCTCTCTCTCTCTCCCTCTTTCCCATTTCTGTTTTTCTGTGTTTTACCTTCTCAGGCCAGGCAAGGAGTGACTGGGAGGGGAGGGTGAGGGGCGGGGCCAGCCAGTGGTATGACCAACCAATAGGGAACCAAAGCAGAGGGCCCAAAGAGCCACATGCGGCTCCAGAACTGTAGGTTGCTGACACCCGGAATAGACTCTCCTGTTCTAGACTAGATGACCTCCAAGGTCCCTTCCAACTCTGTTACTCTATGATTCTATGACTTAAACCTGGATCTCTCAGTTCCCAGACCAGTGATGGTAAACGTTTTGGGCTCAATGTGTTCAAAATCCAGAAAATGCCTAACTTGACTCTGCTGGCATGTCACACAACCTACCCACCAACATAAAAAAAAGCAACAATTCTCTATCTCCCCCCACCCCCAACCTTCCTTTCCCCACCAGTCAGTTAGAACTGAAGAAGCTTCTTGGATGAGAAGTGAAATATTTTCAAAGCAAAAAATCAAGAAGGTCTGGTTGCCTTTTGGAAAAAGTACCTTTGGGATATCTCCTAGCTTATTTTCTCTTAAAACAATTAAAATTTGATTTTAATTTATCCCAATTCAGCAGTGGGTAAGGAGTGAGCATGGAGGCACATAGACACAACATCCTTATCTGTTGCCTTCACTTTTCATCTGCCAATTTTGGCTCAGGTTTTAAGGCAGTTTTGTTTCTCACCAGATTTCTTAGTTAGTTGCATTAATTTATACAGTATACCATCACTTCCTATGGTTCTAAGCTGCTTTCAATAAAGTAGAAGCACCTGCCTAATCCTCCTTAAAAAGAAATTCTCCACTTTTTAAAAAAAAGATTTTCTTCCCAATCCTGCACATTTGCCCAAATACCCATTAGAGAAGCTATATTTTTGCAGCTCAACAAATATGCAGAGAAATAATACCCGACGAATCCATACTCACCTAAAATAGACATCCGTTTTCTGACACTATTGAAATCTAGCAATGCCAGCACCTTGTAAGTCCGTTGTATACCCAGTTCACTTATCGTGATAGTATCTTGAGTGCGGGAGAGAAAGACATAACCCAGGTTTCTGGCAGCTGTTACCAGGGCTTCCTCATCTGGTGATGCAGCTTGGTAAACAAGCTCACCTAAAAACAAGAAGATTAGACCATAATCAAGAGTGTCATTCTTTAATGAAAAGAAGGACTAGGGATGCCGTGTTAGCAGTGTTCCAATATCTAAGGGGCTGTTAAAGCACTCCAAGACCAGACAAGGAATAATGGATGGAAACTAAACAAGAGAGATTTAACCTGGAAATAAGGAGAAACTTTCTGACAGTGAGAACTATCAATCAATGGAACAGTTGTTGCCTTCGGAAGTTGTGGGAGCATCATCACTTGAGACTTTAAAGAAGAGGTTGGACTGCCATTTGTCAGAAATGGTGGAGGGTCTCCCGCTTGGGTGGGGGGTTGGACTAGATGATCTACAAGGTCCCTTCCAACTCTGATTATTATCTGTTATCTGTTATCTGCTGCCACAAAGAAGATGGGGTCAAAACACCTGAAGGCAGAACAAGAAGCAATGGATGGAAACTAATCAAGGAGAGAACCAATCTAGAACTAGGAGAAAATTTCCTAACAGGCAACCGACTCATATTTATGACCATTGTGATGTCCTGAGGTCAGTGATGGGATGCTGCCGGTGTAACAACCGATTCGGTGATTGCGTGTGCACATGCCAAATGTGTGCTGTGCGTGTGGACTGCTTTCCGAAAAAAATTACCTGCTATGTTTCTACTGGGGTGTAACACAGTTGAGGAGCAGCAAATCAGCTGAGGGGATATAGGTAAGTATAGCACAGGAGCGGTGGGGGGACGGGCCCACATGATTGTCCAAGCGAACTGGTTCGCTGCCAGCTAATCTTCGGAGCTAGGGGTTCGCCCAAACTGGTCTGAACCGGTAGAATCCCACCTCTGCCTGAGGTGACGTGATCACGTTTTGTGACCTTCTGACCAGCAAAGTCAATGGAAAAGCCAGATGCACTTAACAACCGTGTTACTAATTTAACAACTGCAGAGATTCACTTAACAACTGTGGCAAGAAAGGTTGTAAAATGGGGCAATGTTCACTTCACAAATATCTCACTTAGGAACAAAAATTTGGGGCTCAATTGTGGTCGTACGTCAAGGACTACTTGTATCAGAGGTGGTATTCAGCAGGTGCTGACCAGTTCTGGAAAACCGGTAGTGGAAATTTTGAGTAATTCAGAGAACCGGCAAATATCACCTCTGACTGGCCCCGCCCCCATCTATTTTCTGCCTCCCGAGTCCCAGCTGATTGGCTGGGTCTTCTTTGGTTGCCCTGCACAGGAGAACAGAGCTGGAAAGCAGGTTAGTGGGGTGGGGAGGGAATGGGGATTTTGCATTAACGTTCCCCTGTCACGTCCACCAAGCCATGTCCACCAAGCCACACCACACCCACCAAGTCACACCACGCCCACCAAGCTACGCCCACAGAACCGGTAGTTATCTCCCGCTTGGATTATTGCAATGCTCTCTACATGGGGCTCCCCTTGAAGAGTCTCCGGAGGCTGCAGTTAGTTCAGAATGCAGCCACGCGGGTGATCGTGGGCGTCCCTCGGGGCGCGCACGTAACACCACTTCTCCGCAGGCTGCACTGGCTTCCTGTGGCCTTCCGGATTCGATTCAAGGTGGTACTGACGGTATTTAAAGTGCTCCATGGCTCGGGACCTGGGTACTTACGGGACCGCCTGCTGCCATCAACAACCTCCCGCCGCCCAGTACGCTCCCACAGGGTCGCCCTACTTGGGGTACCGCCACCTGATCGCTGGCGGCTGGCGGCCCCGAGGGTGCGTGCTTTCTCTGTGGGAGCGCCCTCCCTGTGGAATGATCTCCCCCCGGAGATACGAGCCATGACAGATATCCTCTCCTTCCGGCGTGCAGTTAAGACCCTATTTTTTAAACAGGCCTGGCCCAGTGAGGGTTTAAGGGGTTTTAAGTTAATAGGGTTTTTTAAATTTTAACTTCATTTTTAAACTTTTGGGATGCAGCTATATTCATGTTTAATTCGGTTTTAAACTCTATTTAATCTTGTATTCTTGTATTTTAAGTATTTATTAGGCTGTACACCGCCCCGAGTCCCTTTTCGGAGAGGGAGCGGTATAGAAATACGATCAATAAATAAATAAATAGTAAAAAAATTTGAATCCCACCATTGACCTGTATTATCCTGGGACACATATATTTGCCTTCATTCGTGAAATAAACAAACAAACAAATAAATAAATAAATCCTACTGCTGCCTGGGGGACCTTGGGTAATCTTCTGCTTTAGATGGGTATAAGCAAGACAGCTGATTTCACAGCACTTAGTTACTATAACTCCCCTTCTGTGCTCACTACAATACAGCAGAAAACATGGAGAAAATATTGGCTTGCAATATTTTACAAAGGAAGTATACTTGAAATATTTTGACCTTGTAAAACATTCTAAATCTTAGAGGAGAAAAAGGTCTGGGTTTTGGAACCTTTTCTCAAGGAAACCCACCTGAGGTTTATGCTATTATCTTTAGATATCTTGCCTTTTATTCTTCCTGACTTTTAAAAACTCTGGTGTGTTTTTTATTATTATTTCTGCTGTGGCTGTTCTTAGGCTATTAACGGCTGCCAGGAATTGTTCTCTTTATTATTGCTCCTTTATTGTGTCTTCTAAACCATTTCACAAATGTTTAGTTGAAAGGCAATAAAAAACCCTCACAGAATTAGCCTGAACATAAAATGTATGTATGTGTTGTGGGGGAAGCCATCTATGCTTCTCTTGGAGTCTTTGATAATAGAATAAATAAACAGAAACCATCCTATGATTCTTCAGATGTTGTGATGTGTCTATAACTACCGTGATCAGAATCGTGCAAGCCTTAGTATTCTCTGCAATACTCCATGAAAGCAAAAGTTGGACTTTGAAGAAACAGGGTAGGAAGAGTATTGATGCTTTTGAACTCTGGTGTTGTGGAAGACTCCTGGGAATTTTGTAGACAACCAAGAAAATAAACAAATGGATGATTGAACAAACCAACCCAGAGTTCTCCCTCGAGGCACGAATGGCCAGGTTCAAATGATCCTACTTGGGAAATACATTATCTGTATACATTACAGGTATCTGTAGAAGCCTTTAATGCCGAGATAGGTCAACTGTGAATATTACATCTATATGGAGGGAAGCATGCAGTGGGGTACTCCAAGATTCTGTCTATGGTCCTACACTCTTCAACATCTTCATAAATGTCCCAAAGGTGTTTTTTTTCCAAAAGGAAAGGCAACTAAACTTTGTTTTTCCTTGAAGACATTTTACTTCTCATCAAAGACGCTTCTTCAGTTCAGAACTAAGGAAGCTTCTTGGACAAGAAGCGAAACATCTTCAAGGAAAAATGAAGTCCAGTTGCCTTTTGAAAAAGCACCTTTGGGACAACCATGACCTGGATGATTGAGAATTGATCATTCATAAATGATTTAGAGACGGGGGGTGGGGGGGCAGAACTCCTCAAATTTGCAGATAACACCAAGCTGGGGAGAATAGTTAATACTTTAGAACTGTGGTTGCCAACCAGTGGGCCGAGGACCACTGGTGGTCCGTGAGAAAATTTTGGTGGTCCACAGAAAAATGTCACCCCCAAAGCAATTAATCCAGGCTACGCAGGAACACAAGGCTTGCGTCGCTTGTATTGCGAACAACATGAGGTAATGAGGGGAGGGGGGAAAGGGAGGAGGAGGGGAACTTGCTCCACGCACCTCACCTGGCCACCGGGCTACTTCTTTCCGCTTCTTTCTTCTTCTGCTTTCGGCTGCATGCAAGGAAAGCAGCAAAAGTCTTTCTTTGTCTCCCCCAAACTCCACCAGAAATGAGTCTTTGGGACCCTGCAAGGCCTCCTGCCCCAAGAGGCTGCGCCAGTGCGTCAAGTCTCACAAAGACTCATTTCGGGCGGAGTTTGGGGGAAAGAAAGAAAGACTTCTGCTGCTTCTGCTGCTTTCCTTTCATGAAGCCAAAAGTCTGTCTCTCCCCCTGAGAACGGAGCTGCAGATGATATCCTGCGATCCCAAATAAAGAATGATCGATCAGTAGGAAAAACGGGGTGGGGAATTTTCCTGCAGACTTTTTTGGGGATTATCCCAGGGTCTCTGGTCCATGGGATTTAAAATTATGAGTTTGGTGGTCCCTGAGGTCCAAAAGGTTGATGACCTGTGCTTTAGAAGACACTTAAGATTTAGAAAGATCTTGACAGAGTTGAACGTTGGGCCCTATCCAAGAAAATGTAATTCAGTGGTGAGAAAAATAAAGTTTTAGACTTAGTGTCAATCTTCCAAGTAATACAGCTCCGAGGCAGGTTGATTCCTCAAAGAACAGTTATTAGGAGATATCATCCTGGTACAACTGGTAGAAAGCCAAATCTAAATGTTCCCATACTTTCCACCACATTAAAAAGTAAACGTTTCCTGTTTTCCCAAAACAATAAATCACATTGTCCAATCTGGATACTGGCTGCTTGCCTGGTTATATCTCTCCTCCTCCTCTGGCCAGCCAGCCATTGAAATGTCCCTGAATCATCAGAGAACTATGTTATTTTGACTACAAACCCACGTCTACCTGTAACCCCCTTCAGCTCCAAGCTGTGTCATCCTGAAGCCATATAAAAAGAACCCCGGATAGTAAAGACCGCCCCTCACACACAGAAAAGAAAATGGTCACAGCCAGGTCAGCTTCAGGCTTGACACTTAGACAAGAAAAATCAAATGTAGAGGTACAGAATAGGTGGTACCTTGCAAAACAGCATTAACTATGAGAAGGATCTAGGGGTCTTAGTGGATAACCACTTAAGTTGCTGGATATTGGCTATGTCTAGAATGAAAAAAAGTACTAGAGATGCAATGGTAGTAGTGTTCCAATATCTAACAGGCTGCTACAAAGGGGAATCAACCTATTCTTCAAAACACCTGAAGGCACTGCTGAAGAAGTAACAGATGGAAATTAATCAAGGAGAGAAGAAATCTAGAACTAAGGAGAACTTTTCCGATGGTTAAAACAAATAATCAGTGGAATGACTTGCTTCCAAAAGTTGTAGGTGCTCCAACGTTTGAGGTTTTAAAGAAGAAATTGGACAGCCACTTGTCTGAAATGATATAGGGTTTCCTGCTTGAGCAGGGGGTTGGACTAGAAGACCTCCAAGGTCCCTTCCAACTCTGTTATTCTGCTATTCTTTTTAGTATGAGCCAGCAATGCATTGCAACCGCTAAAAAAAATGAATGCAGTCTTAGGCTGCATGGACAGCAATACAGTATCAAGATCATGGGACATGCTAGTACCTGAAGGCAAGGCAAGAACCAGCAGATGGAAGATCAAAACTTAAACTGGGAAAGAATAGGATAGAATAGAATAACAGAGTTGGAAGGGACCTTGTAGGTCATCTAGTTCAACCCCCTGCTCAACAGGAGGCCTTATAACCATTTCTGACAGATGGCAGTCCAGTCTCTTCTTGAAAGCCTCCAGTGATGAAGCTCCCACAACCTCTGAAGGCAACACCTGTTCCATTGGTTGATTGTTCTCACTATTTCCTAATTGTGAGAGTTATTAAGCTATGGCTCCAGAAGCTGAGGGGGCTCCTTCACATAAGGTTTTCAACAATGGTGGGATTCAAATTTCTTTACTACTGGTTCGATGGGTGTGGCTTGGTGGGCGTGGCAGGGGAAGGATACTGTAAAATCTCCAGTCAGAGGTGGGATTTACCGGTTCTCTGAACTGTTCAAAATTTCCGCTACCAGTTCTCCAGAACTGGTCAGAACCTGCTGAATATCACCTCTGGTTTTCAAGAAAAGATTGGGCGGCCATTTGTCCAAAATGGTAGGAGGACTCCTTCACTGGGCTGGGCGTTGGGCTAGAAAACTTTCAAGATCCCTTTCAACTCTATGATTCTAAACTGCACCGTAGCACTGTTATAATGACATGTCATAAATATTGTTCTTGGCACAGGCATAATCAACATACCCGTCGCCAACACTTGTTTTGTTCCTCCAAATAAAACTGTATCTCTTTCAGCATTGATGACGGGATGTCACATTAGAGCTAGCATAGTTTGTAAATTAGGGAGACAACTCTCCTTCATCATACCTCAGGTGTACAATTAGAAAGAGAGTTGCTCAAGTGTGGTTTTATTAATTGAAGTTTCAAAAGAAGATTTTAATCTCCTCATATCTAATGTCAAGCAATACCTGCATCCAAAAATCACAATATTAGTGTGGAGTGGCCTATTTGTGAGTTGCCCATCACCAAAGGATTTATATAATGAAGAGCTGAATTCTTATAATATTGGGAACAGAAATAGATGCACAGGAGACCTGGGTTCTTTACTTAAAGTAGAGTGGAAAGTGCTTGACTTTATGCCGTGTTTGTACATTTCCTGGAGGCACCTAGATGGCAAAACAGGGTGATAAAGTATGAAAAGGATTTGAAACTGATAGATGTGACATCCCAAAATGAACTCTATACCATAGCACCATAAACCACCAGTTAAGGAATTTAATATGTGGTAATGGGGATAAATGTTTACTTTGATGACCCAAAATAAAGGAATTGAGGAGATTTTCAGTTGGTGGATTTTACTGCCAAATGTAAAGATCCTCCAGAAGTTGTGGATGCTCCAACACGGGGAGGTTTTTAAGAAGAGATTGGACAACCTTTTGTCTGAAATGGCATAGGGTTTCCTGCTTGAGCAAAAGGTTGCACTAGACAGGGTTCTCCAACCTTGGCAACTTTAAGACTTGTGGACTTTAACTCCCAGAGTTCCTCAGCCAGCAAAGCTCTTAAAGTTTCCAAGGTTGGAGACCCCTGGACTAGAAGATCTTTGAGGTTGCATCCAACTCTTTGTTATTTTGTCAATCAGTTATCCTTCTCACAGTGACAATGAAATGCAGGCAAGCAAATCAGATGGTTGAGATGCCAACACCACAACCAAAACAGATGATATCTTTTCCAGTGAGATGGGACCTCCTACTGCCTCTCACCAGTATGCTCAAAAGACCTACAGCTGGCCTATCTGGGTAATGTTAGAAAGATTAGGCATTGTATTGGTTATCAGAGACAAATGGCTTCTCGGAAAAGAGGCAAATACATGTCTGAAGTGTTTCTGGAACATAGCTTAGACATTCCAGTCTTTCCAGTTCCACCTGAACTTTCTGTTTGGGTATAGACTGTCTCTCTGCTGAGGTCAGCTTAAACCTTTCCCTGAAGATCACAGCAGAACTTGAAGCCCACATAAAATCTATCTGTCAGTATCCTGTATGCTGTAAATTTGTCTTCTGTACAGATGCAGATAGATAAACTCCACAAAACATCCATAACAAAGTACTTTTATTGGTTCATCAGGTATCCTCATAACTCACATTTGTGATGAAGTTCTTCTTTAATGACCAATCCTTTGCATATCTGTCTTATAGGTAAAAAGATGGCTTATCTTCTATCCTTTTTCTCCCATCTTGTAAGTAGAAGTAGAACAGTTACCACGAGTCTGTGAGTTCAGCCAAGAGTGAGGAAAACTCCCCCAACCCATCGAGGGTCAATTTAGTGACCAATTAGGATTACAGATGTGGTCACGTGACATGGACTACATTTCCCAGGATACCTTAACTACATTTACCATGATGCATTCCCTTAAGGGGGCAGCTCATAATTGCTACCTAACTATCCAATTCCCATATACTGGCTGGACAGCACAGTCAGCATTCCAGAAAACCTCCACTCCAACCAATAACTCTTGAGACAGGCATCTTCTCAAAAGTGCTTTTTATTTTGGATAGTAAACTGGCACATCTGGGGAATCCCAAATCTGAACGTTCCGGGCTTTCTTGCAATAAGTAAATACTACAAATCCATCATCTGCACCTATTATCACATCACAGGCCCCAATCACCATCCGTCCCAGCTTGAGACTTCCCCTCACTTATGCGCAAAATAACATGATCTCGAATTAGAAAAGGAATGTTATTATATCTATCCACATACACTCCAAGAAATTTCCCCCTCCCGTTGTCCCAGGTTCAAAATGTGGCAGCGTGGGAGCATCTGGTCTCAATATGACTTCCAAAGCTGACGCTATTCTTTGGGGGTGCAAAAGGACTCAGTATTCAGAGACCAGAGACAATTTGGTCCAGTGGTTAATGCACCAGGCCAGAAAGCGGGAGACCATGAGTTCAAGTCCTGCCTTAGCCATGAAAGCTGGCTGGATGATCTTGGCCCCAGTCACTCTCTTTGAAATCTACCCATTTCACAAGGCGGTTGTTGTGGGGAAAATAAGAGAAGGAAGGCATGTTGGGTATGTTGACTTCCTTGAGTTATGTTGTTTAAAAACAATAAAGGCAGGATAGAATTTTTTTTAAAAAAAGATGGGTGCTGGAGATTTTTCTGTTACCTCCAGTCTCAGCCTGGCCTAGCTTTAGAATAGAATAACAGAGTTGGAAGAGACCTTGGAGGTCTTCTAGTCCAACCCTGCCTAGACAGGAAACACTACATCACTTCAAACAAATGGTTATCCAACATCTTTTTAAAAACTTCCAGTGTTGCAGCATCTACAACTTCTGGAGGGAAGTTGTTCCACTGATTAATTGTTCTGTCAGGAAATTTCTCCTTTGTTCTTAGGTTGCTTCTCTCCTTGATTAGTTTCCACCCATTGCTTCTTGTTCTGCCCTCAGGTGCTTTGGAGAATAGCTTGACTCCCTCTTCTTTGTGGCAGCCCCTGAGATACTGGAACACTGCTATTATGTCTCCCCTAATCCTTCTTTTCATTAGACTAGACATACCGAGTTCCTGAAACTGTTCTTCATATATTTTAGCTTCCAGTTCCCTAATCATCTTTGTTGCTCTTCTCTGCACTCTTTCGAGAGTCTCAACATCTTTTTTACATCATGGTAACCAAAACTGAATGCAGTATTCCAAGTATGGCCTTACCAAGGCATTATAAAGTGGTATTAATACTTCACGTGATCTTGATTCTATCGCACTTCCGCCTAGAACTGTGTTGGCTTTTTTGGCAGCTGCTGCACAGCTCGTGACCAACTCCTACAAAACTGAGATGACCAAAAGTAGAATCAACAACTAGTCTACTCACTTTCTTTCTCCTCCACCATGACAGTGTGACACAGGGCAAGCAACCGCATGTATTCCCTCACCACCGGGTCCTGGTCACGCCGGATGGTATCCAAAAGCAACTGATCATGAAATTCCAGCTTCTTGTCTATATATTTGTTCCAGCTCAAATCCTTGGAGAAAAAAAACCAACAAGGGTCAGAAATGGGCTTGGAAACCACCGGGATAATTTACCTATTTACATTAGTTGGCTCTGAAACTGTGTAAACCGACATGTTGGGAAGGAGGGAAAAACCAAAGAGTTCGGGGTGGGGCTAAGATTACTTTCTTTGGCTAAGATCCACTTAATTGCCAGAAGGCCCCAGCACATGGGAATGTCCCTGGAAGAGACTGAAGCTCAAATATTTTGCTCAATTTGGAAGCTGTTCACTTCCTATGGCCTTTCATAGAAGGCCTCCTCTTTATAGCAATAGCAATTAGGCTTATATACCACTTCATAGTGTATGTGCAGGGATCTTCAACCTTGGCAACTTTAAGACTTGTGGACTTCAACTCCCAGAATTCCTGCTGGCTGAGGAATTCTGGGAGTTGAAGTCCACAAGTCTTAAAGTTGCCAAGGTTGGAGACTTCTGTTTTAAAAGCACTCTCTGGGCGGTTTACAGTGTCAGCATATTGCCCCCAACAATCTAGGTCTTCATTTTACTGATGTTCGAATGATGGAAGCCTGAGTCAACCTTCTTCTTTTGTTTACTCTTGGGAGCTTTTTCTCTTTTATTTATTATCTCTGTCATCAATGTCTCAATTTTAGTTCCTTTTGTGTCTTTTGGCAATATCTCTTAATCTTCATGTCCATCTTGGCTGTTTTCCTCTCCCCTTGGCACCTACTCTCTAGAACTCCTTTGGTCTGCTATAAATTGCATTACTTTTTCTGCCAGTGTGTCCAATAGACCCCTTCTTTCTTTTATCATTTCTTTCAGTTTGCAGTTCCAACTTAAATTCTTTGCTTGCTTCTTCCATGTTTTAATCAATTGTGTTATTCTTTATTGTATTAAAGTTAATTGTAATCCTTACCAAGAGACTCCGTTTATATCTCTTTTCCTTATTGGTCCTTCTGTTTCCTTTGCACAGTCACCCCCAACAGTCCCAAGATATTGCCTTCGTTTGTCCTCTTGCTGCAATCTTCCTCTTTTTCTTTTAAGCTTCCGGGGTTCTTGTTATGTTGAAGTCTTTTATTTCATGTCTTTTTTCATTCACACATTTAACAGATCAGTAATTTCCCATAAAGTCATCCCGGAAAAAATGTACTATTAGGTAGCACTCTATATCGCTTCCACTTTTCAAAGTTCTTTTTTTCCCCCTTTTTTTCTATTATATTAATGTTAATTTTCCAGCATTTCAACCATTGGCTTTTTTTTAAAAGTATAATTAATTCCAAGCAAGTTCAGCATTTTATCCAATGCCTAATTAATGCCAGGTTCTGTATATTATTCCCAATTCTGTCCTTAATTTCATTATAGCTCTTTTGTAATCCACATTTTTATTTACTTTATATTGTCCTCTTGTTTTCTATTCACCTCTGTTGTACTCTCAAGTGAGGAATCTTTCTTTCTGCTTTTCGGGGTTATTAAAATAAAAGGTTCAGCTTCTCTTGTTTGGATAAACGCTGTTCACCACTTAACCTCTCCAGCGCATACTTAGGTCCCGGTAGCTTCCCGTCTTCAGTGCAGCCATTAAAAGTGCTGCTTCTCCCTATCTTCCAGGGGAGTATACCAAGCCAGGGAGGGGAGGTGCGGTTCCCCTCAACCTAGCTGGTGGTCTCCCCCTCTTCCGCCACCCCTCCGAGGTGGGTCTGATGGTTCAGTCCCGTAGAGACCCCTTCAACAGGGTAAGCATGGATCGAAGCAGCTCACGATCACGGTCTCCATCCGCCCTCGACGGAAGTGCCACCGGAATGCTACTTGTTTAAAGGGGACTTAATGAATATTTTGAAGAAAAATGATTTCTAGTATTATGATTATTCCTGCAAATTCTTTTCACAGGTCTCTATCAGAGGTTAATTCTGCCCCACTGATCTATACATAAGCTTGTACACTGAGGTTATTCAACCTTGACAACTTTTAACACATGTGGACTTCAACTCCCAGAATTCCCCTGCTGGTTAGGGAATTCTGGGAGTTGAGGTCAACATGTCTTAAAGTTTTCAGGATTGTGAAACCCTGCTGTGCATCCACCATAAAGTGTCTTTATCCTGATACATCCAACTGCCTTGTGATGTTTAAATGAATGGGGTTGATGAGTTTCTGGAAGACATTTGATTGAGAAAATTCTTTTCCTTCTATAAATGCAGCTGTACAATCCTGCCACCAGCTGGTGGGAGGTTCCTTTGATTACTAGTGTGCAATGCAATCCCCTTTTGTATGGCCACAAAAACAGGCAAACCTACAGAGCAAACTTGTGACGTACCATTGATTTGCATTCTGTCTTGTTGCTTGAACCTACAAATATATGAAAATGGGAGAAAGAGAATATTAAGGAAACAATGCTTGGAAGGTAAGCACATGTACATGCTAGGAAATCTAACATGCACATAGTTCAAGAAATCCTGATTTCTAAGGAAGATTGCAAATTGTGCTCTGGCAGTTCAAATTTGATACTTCTACTAAATTCTTTTGTAAACAAAATATTCCTCAGGGTAGAAAATTTGGAAGGAGGGAGAGAGTTTTCTGTTTGTTTGCCTGGGAAGGAGACTAACTTGTTACCTTTTCATCCTCTGTGCATGGCATTTACAAAATGGTTCTTTTAAGCTTTTGCTTTGTTTTGGTTTTCAAATAGTTTCTCTTAACAAATACATTTTATTTTGCAAATTGAATTTTATTTAAATATTCAGATTTAAACGGGTAAAGGCTTCAGTGTGGGCATCCATAGCTCCTTTAAGGAACCACTTCCTTTTCTGCATTCACACAGTAGCTGTGTGGTTTGAGATTTTTCAAGGACTCTACATCAACCATGTAAACTCTGGGAAAGGATTAACTGCTTTAAGGATTTGTCAATAATTACAGCAAAATGTCCATATGAGATCCAAAGTCTCTTTGCCTGCTTCTGATCTAATATGTTAAGCTAAATTAAAGGTAACCTTTGACTCACAACCACAACTGGGACTGGGACTTCCATTGGTGGCTCAATTTTACAACATTTTTTGCAACAGTCATTATGTGAATCACCCTGATTGCTAAGTGAATCACGTGGTCATTAGGCCATCTATTTTGCCTGTCAGAAGCCAGCTGGGAAGGTTTCAAATTCACCCCGGGATGCTGCCACTGTCATAAACTTATGCTGGTTGCCAAGCATCCAAATTTTGATCACAAGACTGCATTGGTTGGTCGTAGTGTGAGGACCCATTATAAGTCCCTTTTTCACTGCCACAAAAGCTTGCTAAAATGAATGGTTATAAGTCAAGGCTACTTGTTCATGTAAACAAGAATCTATCAGCAAGATACAAACTCATTTGAATCTTCCAACTAGTTCAAGTGTTTGCAAATCTCTGCACTCTAAATCAGGGGTCTCCGACCTTGGCAACTTTAAGACTTGTGGACTTCCACTCTCAGAGTCGAAGTCCACAAGTCTTAAAAGTTGCTAAGGTTGGAGATCCCTGCTCTAAATGACCAGTACATTTGCCTGCATTCTGAATCCATTCATTACCATAGATGTTTCCGTTGATACAACATTTCTTGAAAGTCATGATGTTTTGAGTCAGAGTGCCTGTTTTGTCTGAGAAAATATATTCAATCTGCCCCAATTGGTCATTCAGGCTTGTGCTCCGAGCATTGGCAGGTGTGTCCTTCTCTGCATAATACATCTCCATGTCCCAGTTGATGAAACAGCTGTTGACCAGGTAGATAAATTCAAACCTAGGGAAGAAGGACAACAATGATCAGGTTGGCAGATGAGATATCACACTCCTTTTTTTGGCCTGGACAAGAGGATCTAGCCAGCAGATCTGGGTAAAAAGAGTCCTGATTCAACCCTTCAAATCTCCATGAAGGAGTAGGGGAAGATTCTGCTTTCAAACTCTGGAAAACTGATGCTAGCCAACATGATTCAAAGCTGAGAGATCTTTAGCTATAGGGTCTGTCCATATGGCTTATTATCCTCTTTAAGTTCACATGCTCCAGTTACTCATCTGTTTCCAATTTTATTTATTTTATTTGTCGAGCATGTATTAGATAACAGATATAAACATAATTATTAATACATGAAATGGATAAGAATAAAAGGGGACATTAGACAGGGATGGTAGGCACATCGGTGCACTTATGCACACCCCTTATAGACCTCTTAGGAATGGGGTGAGGTCAACAGTAGACAGTCTAAGGTTAAAGTTTTTGGGGTTTGGGGAAGAAACCATAGAGTCAGGTGGTGTATTCCAGGCATTAACCACTCTGTTGTTGAAGTTGTATTTCCTGCAATTGAGTTTGGTGTGGTTTACTTTGAGTTTGTATCTATTGTGTGCTCTTGTATTGTTGAGGTTGAAGCTGAAGTCGTCCTTGATGGATAGGACATTGTAATGGATAACTTTGTACTACGCTTAGGTCAGACCGAAGTCGGCGTAATTCTAAGTTGTCTAAGCCTAAAATTTCAAATCTGATGACATAAGGTATTCTGTTATGAGTAAAGGAGTAGAGGATTCTTCTCATGAAATATCTCTGGACTCTCTCGATTGTGTTAATGTCCGATATGCAATGTGGGTTCCAGACAGATGAGCTGTCTTCGAGAATTGGTCTAGCAAATGTTTTGTATGCTCTAGTTAGTAGTACAATATTACCGGAGAAAAAGCTAATTTCCAATTCTGGGAATTGAAGTCCACAAATCATAAAAGGCCCATGGCTCCTCACCCCTGTTTTAGAGTAAGAAAAGAAAGAGTCGAAACCTACGTGATGAGCATGGACATGGGGATGACCAAGCTGAGGAGGATGAGGAACCCCCAGAACGCAAAGAAGGCGTAGCTGACTGCACTGGTGTGGCGGTAGAAGGCAAAAAGGTAGCTGTGTTCCCGGAAGAACTTGGTGGCCCATAACCCTGAGCCAATGGCAAGGCCAAAGGAGATCAGGAGGAGAGTGACTGTGATCTATGAAAACATGGAACAACAAGAATGGCATCAGTTTAATTTAAAAAAGGGCTGCGAAGGAAACACTCAGGCCCAAACTTCAGTATCTCCAAACACAGTTAGTTCTCAACTTATGACCACAATTGAGACCAAAATTTATGCTGTTAAGTGAAAAATTTGTTGAGTTTTGCCCCATTTTATGACTTTGTTAAGTGAATCACTGAGGTTGTTAAATTAGTAACATGGTTGTTAAGTAAATCTGGTTCCCCCATTCATTTTGCTGGTCAGAAGATCGCAAAAGGGATCACATGACATGGGGCACTGCAACTGTCATAAATATGAGTCGGTTGTGAGGCATCTGAATTTTTATCACATAACCATGGGGATGTCGTAATGGTTGTAAGTATGAAAACCAGTCATAAGTCACTTTTTTCAGTGTCATAACTTTGAATGGTCACTAAGCAAACCCTCCTAAGTCGAGGACTACCTGTAAAAGTGGGAAAAGATTCCACCTAAATCAAAAAAAGAGGATGCCAGGACCTTCTGAATCTGATACCCTCTGGACGCATTCAGTACAATGTAAAATATACAGAAAGTGGCTGGTGTAGAATCTGATCTATACAGGTAGTCCTTGACTTAAAAACCGCTCATTTATCATTAATTAATTTATCATTAAGTGTTGTACATTATGATTCTTGATTCTTAACAAATGTATCTTTTCTTTATGTATACTGAGAGTATTTACACCAAGGCAAATTCCTTGTGTGTCCAATCACACTTGGCCAATAAAATATTCTATAGAGATAGTTTGAAATTGCAATGACATTGAAAAAAGTGACTTATGATCAGTCCTCACACTTACAATTGTTGCTTCATCCCCATGGTCATGTGACCAAAATTTGTGGACTTAGCAACCGTCATGTATTTAAGACAGTTGCAGCATTCCATGGTCATGGGATAGACTTTTGCAACCTTCCTAGGAGAGTTCCAACAAGCAAAGTTAATGGAAGAAGTTGGGTTTGCTTAATGACTGCATGATTTATTTATTTATTTATTTAAATTTATATACCACCCCCTCTCCCAAAGGGACTCGAGGCGGTGAACAGCCAGAATAAAATGCACATATAAAACACATATACAATATTTAAAAATTAAAAGAATTAAATACATTGGCTCTTACAAAGATTAAAAATAAGGGAATTAAGAAAGTTAAAACCAGATTAAAAAATTTAAAAACCCCTAGGCCAGGCTGGCTTGCTGAAATAAATGAGTTTTCAACGCACGGCGGAAGGTCAGGAGATCAGGGATGGTCCTCATCTCCGGGGGAAATTCATTCCAAAGAGAGGGTGCCCCCAATGAGAAGGCCCGCATCCTCGGGGTCGCCAGCCGTCCAGCCGGCGGCACCCCGAGGAGGCCGACTCTATGGGAGCGTATCGGTCGGCGGGAGCCGATAATGGCAGGAGGCGGTCTCGCAAATATGGATGCCGTTAACTCCTGCAGTGGTTCACTTAACAACCATGAAATAAAAGGTTGTAAAATCTGGAGCAACTCACTTAATTAACTAATTTCCTTGGCAATGGAAACTGTAGCCCCAGTTGTGGTTGTAAGTCAAGGACTACCTATACATAAGAGAGAACAACTTCAAAGCTCGTGGCACTAGTTCTGTGGATGTGGTTCTCAGGGTTGTAACAAGCAGATGTTGAATAATGAAAGTAAACATTAGAGAAGGAAGCAGTGGCCATTTACAGGGGAGGGAGTCAAATAAAGCAAAATATTGGCTTTGGCCATGCAATTTGAAGCCTATCCCTTTTGTACATTTATCAAAGTCACACTCATATATAAATGGGTGAAGCTTTGCTGCCGTCACCATCTTGCTGTTTTTGACCCCCTTTGCATGCTTCTTCATTTTAATCTATGCTGATTAATGTACATTCAAAGTGACAATAAAGTTATTCTGTTCTGTTCTGTTCTGTTCCGTTCCATTCCATTTTATTCCATCCCATCCCATCCCATCTCACCCCATCCCATCCTACTCAAGGTCGAACCACCTCCCTTTCTTATCCTTCTTGTTCTTCCTGGCCATGAATAGCAGGGAGCTTTTACCATGAGCACGAGACGATCCATCAGATGGCAGAGTTTTGTTTTTTTTAACGTGATCTTTCCACAGTTTTTCATGATTTTGGTATCGAAACCTGGAAATGAGACATTTGAGATGGGTTGGATTTAAAACAAAAATAAACACGGCTGCCACAGTGGGAGAAACCAACCCCCACATGCCCGTAGGTGTGAACCGGATTGGCTACTACTCAGTGCTCTGTGTCACCTCAGTTTAAGGTGATGTTTGAGGGCAGATTTGTATGTGCAAACAGGCTGTCCCCAGTTTCCATTATGAAATAATATTGAGAGACAGCACATTAGTTGGTCTTGATTGTTAGGTTCCTTTACTCAATGGTGGGATTCAAAATTTTTTTTACCACCGTTTCTGTAGGCAAGGCTTGGTGGGTGTGGCGTGGTGTGGCTTTGTGGGCGTGGCAAGGGAAGATTACTATAAAAATCTCCATTCCCTCCCCACTCCTGGTGGAAGGACACTGCAAAATCCCCTTTCCCTCCCCCACCCCACTAACCTGCTTTCCAGCTCTGTTCTCCTGTGCAGGGCAACAAAAGAAGACCCAGCCGATCAGCTGGGACTCAGGAGACAGAGAAGAGATGGGGGCAGGGCCAGTCAGAGGTGGTATCTGCTGATTCTCCAAACTACTCAAAATTTCCACTACCGGTTCTCCAGAACTGGTCAGAACCTGCTGAATACCACCCCTGCCTTTACTTATCTAGCTGTTTTTAATTTAAAAACTCTTAAAACGGTTTCAGAGCAGTTCATAAGCCTCACATCTCATCATAGGTTTGGGTGCAGCTCAGAGGTGGCATTCAGCAGGTTCTGATCAGTTCTGGAGAACCGGTAGCGGAAATTTTGAGCAGTTCGGAGAACCAGCAAACACCACCTCTGACTGGAGATTTTACAGTCTCTTTCCCTTGCTACGCCCACCAAGCCACGCCCACAGAATCGGTAGTAAAACAAATTGAATCCCACCACTGGTGCAGCTGTTCCAAGTGAAGCAAGAGTGATACTATTTGAGATTATCCAGATAGCATGAACTGGTATGATCAGTCGGTTGCTTTAACACTTCCCACTCGAGTAAATGTAAAAAAAAAAAAAAGAGCAGAAAAGGGCAAATATGCCACAGAAGTGATCCGGCATGTCATCCAAAAGAAAAGTTCAGTTGAGAGAAGTAGACTGGAGCTTGTTAAAAATTATGGAAACGTCTAGACTGTAGAAGAAAGGATTAGAGTTTCTCGACCTTGAAACTTTTAAGATAGATACATGGATTTCAACTCCCAGAATTCCCATGGCTGGCTAGGGAATTCTGTGAGTTGAAGTCCACGTGCCTTAAAGTCCCCAAATTTGGAAAATCCTGGATTACAAACATAATTTTTGCTGGAGAGAGATGGCAATGACACATTGCCACAAGGACACTAAATTGCAAACGTCCCCCTGTTAAAGCTGCATCAAGATGTTGTCTTGTGCAGCAGGGTTGGGCTTGATGACTTCAGGGGTTCCTTCCAACCTTGATTCCATGAAAAGCAAGCCTGACCTTGCTCACTCACCTGCATAAATAACAAGGCCGTAGCAGACCTCTGTATTACGCACTCTACAGCCACGCAAGAGGATTTTCTCACAATCAAGAGGGTACTTCTCTCCGTGCCACTCTAAGGTACCGATAAAGTTGTGTAACCGGCTGTTTGGCTCTTCACAGACCACCTCACCTGGATAGTTGGAAAGAGGAGATGAGAACCTGACTCACCTGCTTTTTGTCGGTAAACAAACCCTCTTTTTCCTGCACTACCATCACCTATTTTAGCGTTCATGTTAAAAACGGTGCCTTTATTCCAACTATGTCTTTTTTAAAAAAAATTTCAAGTGCATTTTCCTCTGTAAAATATGTCTCTTCTAAAGTCATTTATAAGACCAAAACTTAAACAGCAAAGGAAAGAGAATTCAATTACAGTATTCTTTAAATCGTGTAAAACCCCAGTAAGGTAAAAGTAAAGGTTCCCCTCGCACATATATGCTCGTTTCCGGCTCTAGGGGGCGCTGCTCATCTCCGTTACAAAGCCGAAGAGCCAGCACTGTCCGAAGACGTCTCCATGGTCATGTGGCCGGCATGACTAAATGCCGAAGGCACACGGAACGCTGTTTCCTTCCCACCAAAGGGGTCCCTATTTTTCTACTTGCGTGTTTTACATGCTTTCAAACTGCTAGGTTGGCAGAAGCTGGGACAAGTAACGGGAGCTCACTCTGTGACACGGTGCTAGGGATTCAAACCGCCAAACTGCCAATCTTTCTGAACAAACCCCAGTAGAACCAGGCTAATTATAAATGAAACCACCACTCCCAAGGAACCATTTCTGAAAATGAAAAGGAAGGATTAGGAGAAAACACTGACCGTCAAAGGCAGCCATGTTCTCCGTGGAGGTCAGCTGCTCGTGTGTTACCAGGAGAGCTTGTCTGTATTTCAGGTTAGTCTCTCTGAAAAAAAAAAAAATAGAGCAGTGTCAGCTTAAAAACTGGAAAATGAGTGGTGCTTTTGTATTGTAGTATTGTATTGTGTTGTTTCAATTTCAATTTAATGGACAATATTTCTTAAATGAAGGCTGGGATGGGAGTATATGCTACTTTCTTTGTATTTCTACAGTGGTTCTTCACTTAATAACCATTTATTCAAAGTTACAACGGCACTGAGAAACTTGACTTCCAGCCAGTCGTCACACTTTTGACCGATGCAGCATCCCATGGTCATGTGATTAAAAATACAGGTAGTCCTTGATTTATGAGCACAATTGAGCCCAGAATTTGTGCTGTTAAGTGAATCTTTGCCCCATTTTACGGCTTTTCTTGCCACATTTCTTAAGCGAATGACTCCAATTGTTAAATAAGTAACTTAGTTGTTAAGTGAAATTGTGGGAACTTCATCAATGGAAGCTTTCAAGAAGAGATTGGACACCATTTGTCAGAAATGGTGAAGGGTCTCCTGCTTGGGCGAGAGGTTGGACTAGATGACCTACAAGGTCCCTTCCAATTCTGATTATTTGTTGTCTGTTATGATGGTGGTAACGTCCTTGGGTTATGGGGTTGCCATTTGTGACCTTCCCAGACAGCTTCTGAGAAGGCAAGTCAAGGGGGAAAGCTGGTGTCGTTTAATGACTGAGGGATTCACTTAACAACCATGGCAAAACAGGTCATAAAATTAAGCACAACTCACTCAACAACCACCCTGTGTAGCAATGGAAATTCTGGTGTCAACTGCGCTGTAAGTCAAGGACTAACTGTCTTCATGTGCATAGACCAATGCTGTTTCATCAAAATTAATTAATTTAAATTAATTAATTGAATGTATTCCTCTACTGGCATCTAACCAGAGCATGAGTCCTGGCAAAATTATTTCCTACATTGTCCTCAATTATTTCGTATATGAGGAATGAAACAAGTTGAAATCATTTTTAACTAAATAATTGGTTAACTGGTATCAAAATGAATTTTTTTGTCCTTATTCTAACCCCTATCCAAGAGCACCTTTGAGATGAGAAAAAAACTACATCAGCGTTTTTCAACCTCGGGAACTTTAAGATGTATGGGCTTCAATTCCCAGAATTCCCCAGCCAGTATTTGAGAAGGTTCGTATTCTATGCATAATGACAGGGCAATCAAACCCGATCTTCATTGCTTGCATCTTACGATTTATATTGTTTTCTTAGTATCCTAGTATGATTTATGTCGATTGCTTCTTTAGTATCCTGTGACTATCACTAAGTGTTGTATCTTATGATTGATGATGAATGCATTTTTATGATGACTATGATCATGATTGATCACTTACTGTTTGTATCAAGTTGTATGTATACTGAGAGCTTATGCACCAGAGATAAATTCCTTGTGTGTCCAATCACACTTGGCCAATAAAGAATCCTATTCTGTTCTATTCCGTTCCGTTCAGGGGTGGGATTCAAAATTTTTAACAACCAGTTCTGTGGGCATGGCTTAGGTCAGAGGTAGGGAACCTTGGCTCTTTTATCACTTATGGACTTCAACTCCCAGAATCCCTGAGTGAGCCATAAAAGGTTCCCCATCCCTGGCCTACTGGTTTTTCAGTTGTGGGGGAAATCAATTTTTGACTGGAATGGGACTGTTTAATATACAAATGTAGGACATATTCTTTATATATTCTTTATATGTCCTACATTTGTATATCAAACAATCCCATTCCAGTCAAAAATTGATTTCCCCCACAACTGAAAAACCAGTAGGCCAGGGATGGGGAACCTTTTATGGCTCACTCAGGAATTCTGGGAGTTGAAGTCCATAAGTGATAAAAGAGCCAAGGTTCCCTACCCCTGGCTTAGGTGATGGACAAGGCTTGGTGGTCATGTTATTGGCTGGATGTGGCCAACTCAATATCACTCACATCGAGGCATGCATCTCCTCGCCTGGCCTCTCATGACTGTGGGGATGCTGCAACAATCGTAAGTGTGAAAAATGGTCATAAGTCACTTTTTTCAGTGCCATTGTAACTTTGAATGGTCATTCCACACAAGCAAAGTACCAGCAAAGGAGGAAAGAAAAACTCCAGAGAAGTTCCTGAGACAAGAAATCTAGTCCTGCCAAGAATGTAATAAGGGTTAATGGAGAGGCAGTTTCTGTAAGCAACACCAGAATGTTTCCATCCTGCCTTCCTTACAGGATTAGGCCAGTAATTTCTTCTAACAACCGGTTCTCTGAACTGCTTAGAATGTTAACAACCGGTTCTAGCGAATAGGTGCGAACCGGTAGAATCCCAACCCTGATTCCGTTCCATTCCATTCCATTCTATTCTATTAAAAATAACAAGTAAAGACATTACCCATCTATGTCCATGGTCTCCACATAGCAGAGACTGTTTGGTTCAGAACTGGAGAGTAAGAGGAGGTCAGCCTGAAAAAAAAAAAAGCAGAGAGCTTTGTTGATAGATCCATCTTCTGAAAATTTTGGCTTTTATCACATTAATATAATCCACTACTTTCTGTCAAAGCTTAGTAAGACTTTGTAAAAACATGTTTTAAAGAAGCATTGTCTTTATTACATCTCCAACAAAATGCTATCCTAGGTCTGTGATGGCGAACTCTGTGGGCACACGAGCCATCGACCCAGCTCAGCTCTACCATGCATGCATGCGTGCAACTCCCGCTGGCCAGCTGGTCTTCAAAAAGGTTCCTGTGCCAAAAATTATGCATGCGCTTGTATGCTTGTGCTCGCGTGCCAGCACTCAGAAGGCAATGTGTGCCCCTCCCATGCCCGCTATGCATGTGCATGTAATCCCCACCCAACCCACGCCGCCCCCTTACCAGCACTGCGCCTCACAGCTGATTTTTGGCCAGTTTGAGGCCTTTTTTGGCCTCCCAGAGGCTTCAGGAAGGCTTCTGCAGGCTTTTCAGGCCAAAAAATAGGCCCGTTTCACCATTTCCGGTACTTCTGGAAAAATGGGAAGTGATGAAACGGACCTCGTTTTTGGCCTGAAAAGCAGAATTTGGTGCCCGCCTCTAATCCTCGCCTTTCATTTCAATCTTGGCAACTTGCTGGAAAAAAGCAAAACGATCCTGATGGAAGCTCAACCATGATTTTGTCTCGCGAGAATTTAAAATGTTATTCAGGGGCAGCCTTGATTAAGACAGGAAAAGACGAATTCTTACCGGTACAAAGCTGTCTTTGTGGAGGCAAATAATATCACCCACTTGTATATCGCACCATTTCATTTTGCAGAAACTGGGAATATAGGAAAGATAATAGATAAGAAAAGTTTGGCCTAGTGGTTCAATCACCAGTTTAGAACAGGGGTCGCCAACCTTTTGGACCTCAGGGACCACCAAACTCATTATTTTAAATCCCACGGATCACTAATGTGAATTTTGACTGATGTGGCTTGCTAGCGTTGATGGGAGGGAGAGGGAGAGAGAGAGATCTGATCTAACCTCGGAGGGCTGATGATGTCCCCCCCCCCTCTCTCTCACTCACACACACAGAGATCCCTCACACACACACCTCTTCCAAGGCAGCCAAATTCCTAGCCTGATTTTGAGCTCTGTTCTCAGAAAGAGGGGGGAAAGAGAGATCCGATCTAACCTTGAGGGCTGATGATTTTCTCTTTCTCTCTCTCTCCCTCACATCCCCCCCATCCCGTCCAAGGCAGCCACATTCCTAGCCTGCTTTTGAGCTCCGGTTCTCAGGCTTCATTCAGGGAAAGCAACAGAAGCAGCAGAAATCTTTCTTTCTCTACCCCCAAACTCCGCCAGAAATGAATCTTTGCCAATGCAACTTCTTGGAGCAGGATGACTTGCAGGGTCCCAAAGACTCATTTCTGGTGGAGTTTGGGGGAGAGAAAGAAAGACTTTTGCTGCTTTCCTTGCATGCAGCCAAAAGCAGAAGAAGAAAGAAGAAGCGGAAGAAGCAACCTGGTGGCCAGGCAAGTTCCCCCCAGTCCGCCCTTTCCTTCTTCCCCTCACTACCTCATGTTGTTCCTAACGCAAGCGAGGCAAGCCTTATGTTCCCGTGGGCCATGTGGGCAGCACGGCCTTGTGTTCCCTCACAGCCTGGATTAATTGCTTTGTGGGGGATGTTCTGGGGGGGTGACATTTCTCTGCGGACCACCAAATCTTTCTCGTGGACCACCAGTGGGCCGTGGCCCACCCGTTGGCAACCACCGGTCTAGAAAGCAGGAGATCGCAAAAGTCTGTAGACCTTCTCAGTCATTCAGGTCATGGCAGTCCCAAAGGTGCTTTTTCAGGAGGCAACTGGACTTTTTTGTTTTTTCTTTGAAGACGTTTCACTTCTCCTCCAAGAAGCTTCTTCAGCTCTGACTGGATGGTGGAGAATGGAAGGATTTATTCTCCTCGCAGTCAGTTGGTCATTTGCATCCTTTTAGAGGGTCACTGAGGCACGTGGAGATCAAGGTCACCTGAGTAATGCTCCTGGTTCCTGTAGTCTGCAATTTGGTTCCCTGTAGTCCTCTATTTCCAGAGGAAAAATTGCAGACTACGGGAACCACGAGCATTACTCAGGTGACCTTGAGGACACAGATAAACCTCCAAGTGCTTCAACGACCCCCTAAAAGGATGCAAATGACCAGCTGTCTGCAAGGAATAAAATTCCTTCCATTCCCACTATCTTGTTAGAGCTGAAGAAGCTTCTTGGATGAGAAGCGAAACATCTTCAAAGAAAAAACAAGGAAGTCCATTTGCCTCCTGAAAAAAGCACCTTTGGGACAGAAGATCACAAGTTCAAGTCCCACCTTAGCCATGAAAACCAGCTGAGTGATTTTGGGCCAATCACATTCTCTCAACCCCAGGCCACCCACAGGGTTGTTGTTGTGGGGAAAATAGGAGGAGCAAGGTATGTTGGATATATTCGCCTCCTTGAGTTATTGGTAAAAATATTAAAGGCAAAATACAAGTTAATAAATAAATACAAATAAAATAAGTAAATCCACTTTATGGGACTTGTGTCAATAAATTAAAAAGCTCAGGAAAGAAAAAAGGTGAATTTGCAGTGAATACCATTCTCAAGAACAGAGAAATGGCAAAATTGGCTGCTTTGATTAAAGAAAAGTCTTTATCTTGCTTCGTTTCTACCTAGAAACAAATCCTTGGAATTTTTGACCAAAACTGATAAAAATGAGGTCTGGGTTTTGATGATTAATATGTTTATGGTGATAGAGGTACTATTTGTTATGGTATGCTCTCTACATGGGGCTCCCCTTGAAGAGTCTCCGGAGGTTGCAGTTAGTCCAGAATGCAGCCGCGCGGGTGATCGTGGGCGCCCCTCGAGGCGCACACGTAACACCACTTCTCCGCAGGCTGCACTGGCTTCCTGTGGCCTTCCGGATTCGATTCAAGGTGGTACTGATGGTATTTAAAGTGCTCCATGGCTCGGGACCTGGCTACTTACGGGACCGTCTTCTGCCACAAACAACCTCCCGCCGCCCAGTACGCTCCCACAGGGTCGCCCTCCTTGGGGTACCGCCACCTGATCGTTGTCGACTGGCGGCCCCGAGGGTGCGTGCTTTCTCTGTGGGAGCGCCCTCCCTGTGGAATGATCTCCCCCCGGAGATACGAGCCATGACAGACATCCTCTCCTTCCGGCGCGCAGTTAAGACCCTATTTTTTAAACAGGCTGGCCTGGCCCAGTAAGGGTTTAAGGGGTTTTAGTAAATAGGGTTTTTTAAATTTTAACTTATTTTTAAAATTTTTGGGATGCAGCCATACTCATATTTAATTCGGTTTTAAATTCTATTTAATTTTGTATCTCTGTATTTTATGTATTTATTAGGCTGTACACCGCCCCGAGTCCCTTTTCGGAGAGGGAGCGGTATAGAAATACGATTATAAATAAATAAATAAATGGTATATTGTAGTTCAAGGGTGATTGATTTATTGATTTTTATCTGTATCTGTTGTGTTTCACCGGTGGGGCCTGCGTGTGATGTAGGGATGGGGCCAGGACCATCAGGGAGTGGAGTGCTGCCTTTGGAGATTGTGGAGGCTGGCAGCAGTGATGAAGAGGCCCCCGAGGAGCCTGTGCCCAGTGCGCATGAGTGTGGGGCTGCCTGTAGGAAAGAGCAGTTGCAGCAGCATGGGCGACTCGAGAGTAAGGCTGCAAGGTAATGGGCCCCTCCCTTAAGAGATAAAAGCCAGCCTAAGAGACCGGTGTTCTTTGCAGGAAGCAACTTCTTACACTTCAAACCTTGTGGAAGTTCGGACTATCTTGATTTGTGTTTGAAGACTTTTTGTTTGGAATATTTCTTGGCAACTTAATCTAGTGCTTTTGACAGCCATGCACAACCTTGGCAAGGCTCGTGCTTATCAGAGACAATTAGTTTTAATATCCTTTTAACCGTGAATTAACGGAAATTTGCAGTGAAGCATTAAAAGGTGTTGCTTTTATCTCTGTTTGGTATTTGGAACAGAACAGGTTTGGGTCAGAACAGTATCTAAGAAAGACGGAAGATAGTTTTTTATATAGTTTTTGTTGTTACTTGTACCCTGTAATTTTTTTGTTATCCCTTTCCCCCTTTTTTAATACCTTTCCTTTTTTATTCTATTTTTTAAAAAAATAATAATAATAAAGTTTTAAAACTGGAAAAAGTCTTAAAAGAGTGGTTGGAGAATGTTTCTCCTCACTGAAGAAATTCACTCCAAGTTGCCCTTGTGCCAGCTTTCCCTACTAGAGTTGTAAGTAAGTGAAGTCACAGATATTCTTTGCACACACCTCTAGATACTTATAGGAAGATGTCAACATTTGACACCAAGTTCATTTTTTGCAAGCAAGCATTTTATGCATGAAATGTGATATTGTGAGAGATAAAGGCCCACAGATCTCCACTCTCCCTGTTTCTTGTGGCTTGCTTGGGTGTTGCTGCCTGATGATTCAGTGCCATTGGAAAAAGTAATAATGATCAAGTCAATCAAGCCATTGACCTTATGAGCCCTGCTGGTGCAGTGGTTAGAATGAAACATTGCAGGCGAATTCTACTCACTGCCAGGAGTTTGATCCTGAGGGACTCAAGGTTGACTCATCCTTCCGAGATCATTAAAATGAGGATCCAGATTGTTGGGGGAAATATTCTGTAAACCACTTAGAGAAGGCTGTGAAGCACTATGAAATGGTATATAAGCCTATTGTCTATGGAGATTCTCAGTCATCTAGCTCATGGTTGTCCCAAAAGTGATTTTTTTCAAGAGGTGACTGGATTCTCTGGTTTTTCTTTGAAGACGTTTCACTTCTCATCCAAGAAGCTTCGTCTAAGAGCTATTGCTATCTTCTTTGGGTGATTCCCATCAATCACTAGTCCGGTAGAAGATCACATCCCAATTTTTTTCAGTATTAAGCCATCGCTACTTATTCTAATATGGGTCCTTTGGCAATGCCTTGAAGGTCTCTGTATTTGCCCATGACTTGCTATCTCATTCCAGGAAGCTCATTACTATTAATAACTTCCAAGAAGAATATAAGTCAAACAGTATTAGTTATCCCCTGTTCTCTGACTTTATTCTCTTACTTAAAAGGATAGTGCTTCTCAAAGGAGGTTAACGTGTTTCTGAAAGCATCTTCCAGGTTGGCTTACCTTCCACCTGTCAAGATCTCACAAGGTCGGTTGTTGATTTCCCCATCACTTTTGTGTCGTGCCTGAGAAGCAAAAAAGAATGCGTGAAATGCATTGATACACTGAGCATCTGTTCATCGAGGACTTCACCTAATCCAGGGTTTCTTAAACTTGGCAGATATGTAGACTTCGGCTCCAAGAAACCATGCCAAGTTTGAGAAGTGCTGCTTTAATCCAAGATAAAAAATTACCAGCCCTCTGACCAGAAACTCTCATCTCACATTCCACCAAATGTGGAATGTGAAATATTAAATGTGGAATGTGAAATATACTTCCATCAAATTATGAAAAGTTAATACAAAGCATACAGGAAATGGGCTTTTGAAATGCTAGATAAGTACCTGACCTTCTTTTGCCTTTTCTGGATGAAGATAACCCTTAAAATGTGGTTCATTTAGCTTTGGTCAACCTGAGAATCCCAGGGGATAAATAGAGTAGAATTAAGTGCTATATTTTAACTAATATATTTTAACAATATATATATTTTTCTCCAGTTGAGCTGGATAAAACTACCTGCTTGCTCTTTTCTTGCCTTAGGCTTACCTTCTTTAAAACCAGGTGACACTGATAGCCAAAGCTGGCCCTAGGTTCTGCCTCAGTTTACCTTCCCAATAAGCAACCGAGTCAGAAAATCATAGAAAAGCAGGTTATTAGAGTATCCTGATAAAGTCGGATCTCTCTATGAAAGAGAACCTCAGAAGATCCATCTTACATTTCTTTTTATAGTTCCCACAACAAAGAAAAATGAAAGAGGAAAGTTGCTTGGACAAGATAGAAGTAATCCCTCTTTTGCACAGTAAATCAACCACAAAGCTTGTTTGAAGTTAGATAATCAAAGGTCAGCTGACACTAAGAAACTTTTTTCTTATCAGGAGACAGTACCAGGCCATCCTTCTGTAAATTATCTTTTCACTTTAAGAATGTTAGAAGCTATCTAATCGATCCATACAACCGTAGGATAAAAGCTGCCCTACATTCCAGTCTGTAGTGAACCTGAACATAGAAAATAAGTCAAATTAAAATACATAGTACCTGTGTTAACCTAACTATCTGGTGCAAGACCCAAAATGCAGGTAGATTTTTCTGAAGATAGGTCGTCCTTACTGCTTACAGTAAGGTCGTCCTTACTGCTTACAGTCAAAAACTATTAAGGCTTTGGGAAGGTGCCCTTAAATCCTTCAGTCTGAATCCTGGTGAGTTAAGGGGCTTAAAACAAATTCCTTCTGTTCTAGTTATGCTCAAATAAGAAGTAAAGAGAAATGAACACGTATCCTGATTTTCAACCAGGTAATTTACTGCAATAGTTTCCTCTACAGTTCCACTTCAAAATAACACACAGAGGGCCTGATTAGAAGTTTGTCATTGATTAAAAACACTAACAACCTTACCTTAATTTCTCTGTGTGATATAGAGCCAATGAGGGATCTTAAAACAAAAATTAGTGCCAAAAATGACCTGATTTCTACATCACTGTTTTTCAAACTTGACAACTTTAAGATGCGTGGACCTTAACTCCCAGAATTCGGCAGCCCATGCATGGTCCCAAAGAGATTTTTTCAAAAGGCAACTGGACTTTGTTTTTACTTGAAGATGTTTTACTCCTTGTCTTATCATTCTGAGTGCTAACGACCAGATGACCGCAAGGAACATAAATCCTTCAGTCAGAACTGAAGAAACTTCTTGGATGAAATCAAGGGTGGGATTAAATTCTTTTAACAGCCGGTTCTGTGGGCGTAGCTTAGTTGGTGGGTGTGGCTTGGTGGTCATGTGACTGGCTGGGCGTGGCCAACTCAACATCACTCACATCGAGGCACACATCTCTTCTCCTGGCCTCTCATGACTGTGGGGATGCTGCAATAGTTATAAATGTGAAAAATGGCCATAAGTCACTTTTTTCAATACTATTGTAACTTGGAATGGTCACTCCACACAAGCAAAGTACCAACAAAGGAGGAAAGAAAAACTCCAGAGATGTTCCTGAGACAGGAAGTCTAGTCCTGCCAAGAATATAATAAGGGTTAACAGAGAGGCAGTTTCTGTAAGCAACACCAGAATGTTTCCTTCCTGCCTTCCTTACAGGATTAGGCCAGTAATTTCTTCTAACCACTGGTTCTCCGAACTGCTTAGAATGTTAACAACCGGTTCTAGCGAATAGGTGCGAACAGGTAGAATCCCACCCCTGGATGGAATGTCTTCAAGGACAGAGTCAATTTATCATTTAGAAAAAGCACCGTTGGGACAACCATGACTTGGATGACTGAGAATCTCCATAGCCCACATGTTGGGAGTCGGAATTGGAGTTGAAGTCCATAGATGTTAAAGTTGTCAAACAGGAAAAGGACCTGCCTCAGCTATCCTTATTCAAGAAAGCATGACTCTTGAAATGGCTTTTACGGAGTGCCAGTGAGTGCCAGAGAGAAGTCAGGCAGAAACTGAAGTTTCCGCGTAAAGCATTAAGCTAATTTTCCCTCTTCAAACAACAACCACACCTCAATCTTCCAGTCCACCAGATGCCAAAAATATGCCACTAGGGTGTTTTGAGAACTCCAAGATGTTAGCTTGAAAGCAGCAAAAAAAATTACTACCGGTTCTGTGTGCGTGGCTTGGTGGGCGTGGCGTGGCGTGGCATGGCGTGGTGGGTATGGCAGGGAAAGGTTACTGCAAAATCCCCATTCCCTCCCCTCCCCACTAACTTGCTCTCCAGCTCTGTTCTCCTGTGCAGGGCAACCAAAGAAGACCCAGCCAATCAACTGGGACTCGGGAGACAGAATAGATGGGGCAGGGGCCAGTCAAAGATGGCATTTGCTGGTTCTCTGAACTACTCAAAATTTCCGCTACCGGTTTTCCAGAACTGATTAGAATCTGCTGAATACCACCTCTGGATAGCAGTTCACTTTCAGGGCACTGCCACCTTGGTAAACTGGCTCTGGCTGGGAGGAAGGCCCTCCCTAAATCCCACGCATTACAGCAAAAGCGAAAGCCAGACAAGGAATCCGGCTCCAGCAACCTGCCCCCTCCCTCCCCCTCCAGAATGGTAGCATCCTGTCTAGACACACACACACACCCCATGAATCTGATAAACTCATCCGCTACAGAATGATCCTACTATCCTCCTCTGGAAAGAGATTACAAACAGTCATCCAGTTAGACGGATGCCTTTGCAAATGATGAAAATAAATACTTACAACATCATCAATTAAATCACGGATGCCTCTGATGGAGAGCAAGATACTGAGGGGAAAGAGGAGTGCAAACCAAGGCAGTGTGGAGATCTGTGGGAAGGTCTGTAACAGATAACAGATAATAATAACATAATCAGAGTTGGAAGGGACCTTGTAGGTCATCTAGTCCAACCCCCCACCCAAGCAGGAGACCCTACACCATTTCTGACAAATGGCAGTCCAGTTGCTTCTTGAAAGCCTCCACTGATAAAGTTCCCACAACTTCTGAGGGAAAGCTGTTCCATTGGTTGATTATTCTCACTGTCAGAAAGTTTCTCCTTATTTCCCGGTTGAATCTCTCCTTGTTCAGTTTCCATCTATGATTCCTTGTTTGGCCTACAGGTGCTTTAGAAAATAGCTTGACTCCCCCTCCTCTCTGTGGCAACCCCTCAAATATTGGAAGACTGCTATCATGTCTCCCCTGATCCTTCTCTTCACTAGACTAGCCATGCCCAGTTCCTGCAACTGTTCATCGTATGTTTTAGTCTCCAGTCTCCTATTCATCCTGGTTGCTCTTCTCTGCACTTTTTCTAGAGTCTCAACATCTTTTTTATAATGTGGCGACCAAAACCGGATACAGTACTGTAATAGAAGGCAAAGGGGAAACTTTTCTTATTACAAAGGAGGCTAAAAGGGAGAACTTTGCATTAATATCTTCAGCAAGAACAAGGCATTCCTTCCATTTGGGGAAAGCCAAGTCAAAACAGGACATATATGCAAGAGTTCATTTAGTGACCGTTCAAAGTTACAACAAAGATATAAAAATAACTTAGGGCCATTTTTCGCACTTAGGACCATTGCAGCATACCATGGTCATGTGATTAACATTCAGAAGCTCGACAAGTGACGGTTGCAGTGTCCCTGGGTCATGTGATCATCTTTTGCAACCTTCTGACAAGCAAAAATAACAGGGAAAACCAGATTCACTTAACAACCTTGTTACTAACTTAACAATTTCAGTGATTCACTTAACAACTGTGGCAAGAAAGGTCATAAAATGGGGCAAAATTCACTTAAAAACTGTTTTGCTTAGCCACAGAAGTTTTGGGCTCAACTGAGGTAATAAATCAAGGATTACCTCTATTCTTGTTATACAAGCAGGACCAGACAACTAGGCAAAGCAGAGGCTTTGAGGTTCACAGGCACAATAGACTCTTACCCCAAGGTAGATCTGATAAGATTAATTAGAATCCTGCCCAGAAGCTTGTTCTACATAGATCTGTATATTATGGTACCTCACCAAACTAGGAAGGCAGGCAAGAACAGGAAATAAGGATGTTTGAAAGCGTTACCACTACAAGTACTTTTGTCTTCAAAATTAAATATATAAACTCTTTATGCTTCTGTTTTGCTTGCTGAGTAATTTACAAGCTGTAATACATTGCAAAAATCTGGAAAAATAGTAATTTGAGCACTCCAACTTCCCAAGCAATAATGTTGAGTCACCCTTGAAAAATATCTTGACAATTCATGAGACATGACAAAACTATAAATGCAATTTTCCTAATAGAATGGGATTCATATGTAATTAAAGATGAGGAAAAATTAAAAGCCAAAATTAGCAACAGCATAATAGAGTTGGAAGGTTCTAGTCCAACCCTCTATTCAAGCAACAGACCTTATACCATTTCAGACAAAAGCTTGTTCAAATCCCCATTAACCTCAAACTTCAATCTGGTAAGCACCAATATCATCCAGCCACACACAATCCTTACTTCCAGCTTCCAGTCATTCAAGTTTACACTTCTCAATTTTGGTGGCAGAATGGCCAAATTTGAGTGGCGTGATTTCTCACTGTTGTTTTTTTTTTTTTTTGTCTCACATCGGGGATGCTCTGGAAAATGAATCCAAAAATTCAGGATGGCAAGTTTGACCATGAGACTGAAGCTTCTGTAACGTTATGTGAAAATAGCCTTGGAAAACAGATCAAAGAGATTCCACCAAGGGATTGTCAGGTAAAAGGCCACTTAGCCCTCTGTAGAAATCTGCAAGAAGCTCAGAAGAGACTCTCTCTAGTTTCTGAGACGGGGGAAGAAACGTACTTTTAGACTTGTAAAATATACTTTTACTCTTCTACTTAATTCTAATTAGACTTAGCGGGGGGTTGGACTAGGTGACCTACAAGGTCCCTTCCAACTCTGATTATCTGTTACCCGTTAGCTCATCTGGTTGTGTTTTCTGACTGGTCTACCTCATAAGGCCGACAGCTCTACCTCTTGTTGACATGTGTGATGCATGTTAAAATGGGGCGGGTCTTCAATCGTGTGATTGCAGCGTCCATCTTGATTCTTGCCTCACCCCAAAGGATGCCACATTTTTTAAAAACTGACTGGAAATAGAATCTCTTTAGAGAGTGGACAGCCTTTGGTGCCTCAGAACAGCTTATGTGTATATCTCTATAAAAAAGTAAAAAAAAATATTGCTAATTGAGAACGGAATAAAGAGCTCTCTTACCTGCAAAAGAATCATCAACAAGAAGTATACGTTAGCCATCCGGTGAAATTGTTCATACAAGTTGAAAGGGAGAAAAGTGAAAAAGTTGTACTTAGCCGTCTTAATGGCATTGTCCTGCGAATGATAAACCAGCAATGATTCACATGAAACTTGAGCTAACTAATTTATTATCACATATAATTTTTCATAAACCAAAATCCACTTTGTGAAGTGAAGTGTGAAGAATTGGAATATAATACATGTAGGCAGTATTCTTGGCAAGACCAAAACTGAGATTTATGACATTTTTGTTATTTTTTTTTCCAACAGAAAACACCAAAAGGGTTTAGAAATGTGAAAAGGGAGGGAGAGAGGGAGGGAGGAAGAGGGAAGGGAAAGGAAAGGAAAGGAAGGAACGGAAAAAGGAAAGAGAAAGGATAAAGGAAAAGGGAAAAAGGAAAGCAAGGAAAAAAAGGAAGGGGAAAGGAAAGGAAGGAAAGGAAGAAGGAAGGAAAGGAAAGGAAGGAAAGGAAACAAAACAACGGGAAGGAAGGAAAAGAAGGAAGGAAAAATAAGAAAAAGGAAGGACAGAAGGAAAGGGAAGAAAGGAAGGAAGGAAGGAAAATAAAAGAAAGGAAAGGAAAGGAAACGAAAGGAAAAAGGGAAAGAAAGGAAGGAAGGAAAATAAGGAAAAGGAACGAAAGGAAGGAAGGAAAGGAAAACAGGAAAGGAAAGGGGAAGAAGGAAGAAAGGAAAGGAAGGAAGGAAGGAAAATAAAGGGAAAGGAAAGGAAAGAAGGAAAGGAAACAAAAGAAGGGAAGGGAAGGGAAGGAAAGGAAAAGGGAAGAAAGGAAGGAGGAAGGAAGGAAAATAAAGGAAAGGAAAGGAAAAAGAAGGAAAGGAAACAAGGAAGAAAGGAAAAAGGAAAAAAAAAAGGAAAGGAAAGGGAAGGGAAGAAAGGAAGGAAGGAAGGAAGGAAAATAAAGGAAAGGAAAGGAAAGAAGGAAAGGAAACAAAAGAAGGGAAGGGAAGGAAAGGAAAGGAAAGGGAAGAAAGGAAGGAAGGAAGGAAAATAAAGGAAAGGAAAGGAAAGAAGGAAAGGAAACAAAAGAAGGGAAGGGAAGGAAAGGAAAGGAAAGGGGAAGAAGGAAGGAAGGAAGGAAGGAAAATAAAGGAAAGGAAAGGAAAGAAGGAAAGGAAACAAAAGAAGGGAAGGGAAGGGAAGGAAAGGAAAAGGAAAGGGAAGGGAAGAAAGGAAGGAAGGAAGGAAAATAAAGGAAAGGAAAGGAAAGAAGGAAAGGAAAACAAAAGAAGGGAAGAGAAGGGAAAGAAAGGAAAGGAAAGAGAAGGAAGGAAAATAAAGGAAAGGAAAGAAGGAAAGGAAATAAAAGAAGGGAAGGACGGAAGAAAGAAAGGAATAGAAAGGAAAGGAAAGAGAAAGGAAAAGAGGAAAGGAAAAAGAGAAGGAAAGAAATGAAGGAAGGGAAGGGAAAGAAAGGAAAGGAAAATAAAGGAAAGGAAAGGAAAGAGAAGAGAAGGAAGGAAGGAAGGAAAATAAAGGAAAGGAAAGGAAAGAAGGAAAGGAAACAAAAGAAGGGAAGGGAAGGGAAGAGAAAGAAAGGAAAAGGGAGAAGGAAAGAAGGAAAGGAAACAAAAGAAGGAAAGGAAAGGAAAAGAAAGGAAAGAAGGAAAGGAAACAAAAGAAGAGAAAGAAAGGAAAAGAAAGGAAAGGAAAAACCCTAGCTAGCTTCTGGGAGGCTCACTAAGCTTAAAACACACACACAGAGAGACAAAAAAAAACACAGAACCAGAATATAAAGAGGATTTGAAATTCCTGACATTTTTATTCCTCCCTCCCTCCCATGACTTCCAATCAGACTTACTGCATATTTTCTCTTCTTCATACACCAGAGATGCCTCTTTTGAATTTGTGCATGATAAGCTCGGTTATTAGCCTTAACCACCCAGGTAAAATCTGGAAGAAAAGGACAGAAAATACTGGTCCTAATTGTGGTCGCACGTCCATGAGTCTCTATGCCATTTTCTCCAAAAAGCATGGTCAGCATAATTTGCACTCCAAACTAAACATCCACACAAGTTGTTAATATCTTGACCACTGAATCCAAGTATAATCAACTGCCTTTGCAGTACAATCTGTGTCAATGAAGTTCAGTTATGCATTTAAAACTACTTTTCTGAGGAGGGATCCACAGAGGTCCATCTCCAAGGAGCCCTGGGGAGGGGGAGGGGGAGGGGGGAAGGGGATCTTCAAAAGGCAAAGAATCCCTTGCAACAATGGGAGTCTCACTGAAAGGATGCTCAGGAGGGAAAAGGTCTCTAAGTGATCATCACACAGGATCTTCTAGAGTGGAAGAGGATATTTGTAGCTCAGGATTGAGTTGAGGTGCCCTTGGTGCTTTCTGAGTTTGGTTATTTTCTTGCAGATGTGTAATTACCGAACTAGGTAACATCATCAGTGCTAATAGAGGGTGGGGTTTGATCTCATACAGATACAGATTAACAGAGTTGGAAGGGACCTTGTAGGTCATCTAGTCCAACCCCCCCTGCCCAAGCTGACCCTACACCATTTTTGACAGATGGCAGTCCAGTCTCTTCTTGAAAGCTTCCAGTGATTAAGCTCCCATAACTGTTCCATTGGTTTCTCACTGTCAGAAAATTTCTCCTTATTTCCAGGTTGAATCTCTCCTTGGTTCAGTTTCCATCCATTATTCCTTACCTGGCCTTCAGGTGCCTTGGAAGATAGCTTGACCCCTTCCTCTCTGTGGAAGCCCCTTAAATATTGGAAGACTGCTATCATGTCTCCCCTAGTTCTTCTCTTCCCTACACTAGCCATGCCCAGGTCCTGCAACCGTTCATCATATGTTTTATTTATATGCTAGTGGCTTGTCGTGTCAGTGTTTGTAAGAGTGGTCTTGATGGCTCCTTGTTTGGGCTGTTGTTAGCTTGTTTGGCAGTTCCTTGATTGGGGAATTGTTTGCTTCTTGGTTGTAATTCTAATGTTACTCTTGGTGTTCATCCCTGCTCATCTGTGTGTTGATTGCTGGTGAGGAGGTGTTTTGGTCTTTTTGTTTCCTTTTTGGCTTTTTCATCGTCTTCTTTGAATGGTATGTAGTAGTTGTTTATGTCTACTGTATGTGTCTGTTGATGATTGTTTCACTCAGTGGAAGCAGAAGTTCAGGGATCACAAGACCTCTAATATTTGGGATCTCAGCATCACCCCAATCCTCCATATGTGTATGCTGTGAGTTCAGGAGGCCTCAAAAATCATGAGCCCTCTGTGATCCAGTTGAGCAAGGATCTGCCCCCAGCAAAATTATCATTGGCTATGTGTAAATGAAGATTCTCCATTAATTGTAATATCACACTGTCACTCAGTCTTCCCCAACCCCCAATGGGCATGCCTAACCAGCTCTCCCTGCTATCAGTTTCCCTTCTGAGCTCAGAAAAAGCCAAGAACAGCCATCTTGAAATAGCTGGAGACATAGTTGAGGGAGCGAGGTGTGCCTAGCCTATTCAAGAGAAGGGTTAGAGGGGAATGTGATAATTGTCTTCTAATATTTGAGAAACTATCAAGGGAAGAGGGGACTGACATATTCTCCAAAGCTCCAGAGGACAGGACAAGTAGCAATGGGCGGAAGCTTGTTAAGGAGTGATCCAACCTAGAAGGAAGGAGAAAAATTTTGACAGTGAGAGCAATTAATCAATGGAATAGCTTGCCTCCTGGAGTTGTAGATGCTCCATTGCTGGAGGTTTTCAAAAACAACAATTTGATTGGGATGGTATAAAGCTCCTACTTTGAGTCGGGGGGGTTGGACTAGAAGACCTCCAAGGTCCCCTACAGCCCTATGATTCTATGATTCCATAGCTGTGGTCCAGAGGTGGGATCTTATGTGAGGAAGAGATACACACACACACCTTTCAGTGAGATATCAACCACTTTGGGATCTTAGATGGGTGAGTGACTCACATAAAATGAGACAGCACAAAGGATTCCTTGTTATTGATTACGGTACAGAAAAGTTTGCCAACGAAGCCTGCCAATTTCAGGTCCAGGGAGGAAACACCAAGGCTGGTAAAGGCATATCTCCAAACAAAATCAAGTTTTTCAAGCTTCTAAAGTGCCCCCCCCCCCCCCCCCCCCCACACACACACACACACACATACATACACATTTTGGATTACATCAAATGGAAATTAAACTAAAGCTGTGGACAAGTTTTATCCTGGGGAAAAATATTACTTCAGTTATATACATTTCATGGTTCAAAAATCTGTATCCCCCCCCCCCTCCCCCCAAAAAAATGTGATTCTAAAAATCCCCACATGTACTTACCTTGTCCTGTTTTAGTCTCATCCTGGTAACTCACGAGAGACTCCTGGCTTGGCATTTTGAAATCTATAAAGCAAAAAGATTAAATCATTTAACCTTCTTGCAATTTGCTAGCTTCATCCTTGCTGGCTGTGATTTCAACAGATCTATAGCATTTTGATTACGATGATGACTGATACATACAACCATCCAGAATAATCTGCTCACCTCTTGTATATTCCATTGCAGTCTCAATGCTTATTTAGCCATTCTGCAATCTGCACTCATTTTTTCCAGCGACAGGGTAACACTTACAGCATACTTTTCCCAGTCTTGGTGCCTCCCAGATATGTGGATTTCAACTCCCAGGATTCTCATCAAAGGCCAGGTTGGCTAGGGAATTCTGGGGATTGAAGTCCACAGATCTGGAAGACCCTAGACGTGGAAGGATTGAGTTGGGATGAAGGGAGATCTGGATTCCTCTCCCCATTCACCCTTAGCTCTCGCTATGTGATGGGAACAAATCGTTGTCTTTCAGCCTGGTTGCTCTGGCTGAGAAAACAATTTTGGTTTCCTGGAGGTTCTTTATTTATTTGTCCACTGTCAAATGGCTTAGGAGAATTAAGATTGGGTAAAGGCTGCTTAAATAATAACAGATTTCAGAGGCAGCTGAGACTCTTGAATCAGGGAATGATGAAACAGTTCACTTTCAAACTTTCTAGAGGTGCAAAAGTTTTGCAACTTAGCCAGAGGAAAATCAGATGGGTTTCCTGAGGGCATGTGATGATCGGGACACACTATCAGTGCAAGAGCCTCTTTGGAAATAGCCCTGAGTCCTTCCCACACACCAAAGGGCAGATTAGGATTGTAATCTTTTTTTCAAGCTGGTGCCCAACAAGGATGGTGAGATTCTTGCTCCTGGAGAGCTTATCACCTTTTAGATCCTTTTAGAATCTCCACCTTCACCAGAAGTCACCTGAAATCATGCGCTGAAGCTCCCGTGAGTAACCAAGATCTCTTGGGAGCCCGAGATTCCCCCGCAGCCAACCCCGGTGAAGCAGCCTCAGCAAGCTCCCGCAGCTTTCACCAGCAGCCATAGCCTTCCATCCCTGAGCCCTTACGAAGCGCAATTCCCCGGGGGCAATTTCCCGGAGGCAGGGCCACTTGGACCATCTCCCGCAACCTTCCCAGCAGCTGTAATGCTTGAGCCCCGCTCCGGCGGAGCGCAAATACCAGGAGGCAATTAAAGAGCCAGGAGACAATTAGAGAGCCAAGCTGGAGCACAGCCATCCCCACGCAGCTTTCTGAGCCCCGGATAAATACAATTCCCCGGAGGCAGCCAGAAAGCCAAGCCAGAACAGACTTACAGTCAGCCAGTCTAAATCCCAGCAAGAAAAACTTCTTGTTTTTTTGTTGTTACCAGGAAACAATCTTGCTAGAAAAATAATCCTACAATTCTCTATTTTACCAAACAATCTCTCACCAACAGCTACCTCATCAGGAAAAAATTCCTTAGTAGCCATTAAAACAAAATAAACCACATGGCTTTAAGGATTCTTCCAGTCCTAAGATTTCTTGGGTGGAGTCTTGAACCAAATCAGCTGTGAACAGAGTCAGCTGTGGTTCCCCAAAAGGGATTCCCTGAATAGTCAGTGTGTTTCAGTAATTCAGCGAGTTTTACTCTGTTTCAATAATTCATCGTGTTTTTAGTCATCTGTTTCTGTGTGTTTCAGATCTATAGCTTTTACACCCAGCTGGTGTCTCACCCAGCGGATCAGATAACAGCAGCCATCAAAGCAAAATATCCTTCTCACCCAGTGGACTGGATAGCAGCAGCTAGCAAAGCAATAACCCTTTACTTGCTGACTCTCAATACTACTTCATTACTTTAATACTTAAACACTGATTACTTCGTTACCTCAAAACTTATAACTTTTCTACCTCCTGACCTATATCAATGATTAGATAATGATGTCTCTAAATCAATTTCTATAAAATAATTAATTTATCAATGGTTTATTGTTTTGATTGATTAGTGTGATTAGAGTGTTTAATGCAAATAGTGTGATTACTGATCAGTGTAAAAGATCAGCTATTCATGCAATTTAATTGATTAGTAAAATTTAGTGAATTTAATTGACCAGTGTGATTAGCGATTAGTGTAACTAATTGATTAAGCTGATAGTTGCTTAGCAAAATTATTTGACTAGAGTGATTATTGTAATTGATTAATTGGTGTGATATTGGTTATATTGATTACCCAAGTATCTTGTTTCATTAAGCAATTTAATCAACATGCCATCTCAACAACCTACCATGCCAGGAAAAAAATCCAATGCCAAACCACAACCTAAAGAGAAAGAAGTCCCCATCAATGAACCACAAGACTCCTGCACATGCCTGATATGTAATGAAACTCTAAAGGATAATGAAAATTCCACCAAATGTTCCCTATGTGACAACTACGCTCACCATGGCTGCTTGGGATTACCCAAGCAAAGGACGCAATTCCTAGAATCATCCATTTCAATATTTCAATATTTCTGCCCATCATGCGGACCCAAACTGAACAAATATATTGCCCTGTTTGAAAGAGTTGATTCCATAGAAACACAAATAACATCCCTTGACACCATAGTAGCATCCCTGGACACTTTAAAAGAAAGATTAACTAACCTTGAAAAAAAAGACACAACACAAAAAACTGAACATCCAATAGCTACAAACCGCATCTCTACCCAACAACCGCAACCCAATTCACAAAAAAACACAAATCCAACAAATAATGATATCCCAATCCTCATCAAAGAAGCTGTCGAGCACGAACGGAAGCATCCAAATGCCATCTTATTTGGTCTAGAGGACAACAATGACAATGATGACATCACAATTGTCCGCAATATCATCAGTCAACCATCAACCATCTCTCTTGATGAAATAGTTGACGTTTCCCACATTGGCCCAGAGTTCAAAAACAGTGACAGCTTGGTGGTCCCATACCTCTGCGGGGTCATTTGCAAAAATGAATCAAGCAAATGTAAATTCATTTACTCTATAAATTCACTCGCCAAAAGCAACACCAACCATAAGAACCTCTGTTCTTGCCCTGACTTAACCTTACAGCAACGTGTACGATCCTGTGAACTATGCTCTGAGCTCAAAAAATTCCATGAACAAGGAAATACTAACCTATACATTGACTACTGCATAGAATGTATCAAAAGCAAGACCTTCAACCTATATCCCAATAACCATCACCCCAACATCCAACATTAGGCATGCACACCCCTTACTTCCTCCAGATCCACTACTGCATATCTAAAATGCAAACTACTCAACGCAAGAAGCCTCGCAAACAAAATGCATGAATTCCTCATCTTATTAGGCATGACCACATTCGACATTATATTGTCTGTGAGACATGGTTAAATGCATCTTTTCCAGACTCCATTACCACAGTCAGCAAATATCACGTTTATCGGTCAGATCACAAAATCTGTAGAGAAGGTGGAGTTGCTATCTTCTACAAAAAATCCCTAAATCTAAAAAAGATTCAAATTACTTGCTTTTCCAGAGACCATTGTCTGTGAACTGTCCTTAAATACCACAATCCACTTCTTACTATGCTACTGATTATGACATAGTTCATGCAAACAAGCTAACTTCACTGCTAATGTGGGATGCCTCTTGCCCTCACCCTCTTATTTTCCTTGCTGATCTCAATCTACCTCTTATAAATTGGACCCTAAATGAATGTACATCCGAACCCATACATACAACCCTGTACAATGCTGTTACTACACTGGGACTGGATCAATTAGTAACTAACAACACTAGACTCAATAACTGCCTCAACCTTACCTTCTGCAATAGCTCAAACTCAATATATGGCCTACAAATACAAGAACCCTTTTCAAATAGCGACCACAGTATGATCGACTTTTGTCTCAATTTACGCCCTCACAAAAAGGATCATAATGATGGATCCCCAAAATACAACTTCAAAAAAGCCAACTATAATCTCATAGATAGTGATCTATCATCTCTTGATTGGCACATTCTGTCCTCTAGCTGTAATACTACAGAAGACCATTATAATGCATTCTTGTTTGAACTTGAAAGAGTCATTAAACTATACGTATCATTAGTAACCCCACCAAAAAAAACACAAATTACCCATAACAATAAAGAAACTTCAATAAAAAAAAAGATTGTTATGGCGTAAAAACAAAACTAGCTATGTAGCAAACTTTAAAAATACAACACCCTATGCCGACAGATAAAGGCAGAAATTACAAATTACCACTGCAAGCAAAAGGAAAACCTCCTACATACAAAATTCACCCATGCCTTCTACAATTTTGTTAACACCAAACTTAAAGACTCAAGAACCATCCCACCCCTAAAAGGACCAAATGGGAAAGACTGCAATGATAAACTTGTTAAGGCCAATCTCTTCAACACATTCTTCAGTTCAGTCTTTGTAAACAGCAATGGTTCATGCCCCACATTTCCTAGTTGTACCACAACTAACTATAATGACCTACTACATATTGACTTTACAAAAGATAATGTAGAAAAGGCACTACGTAACCTAAAACCATCCCTATCTATTGGTCCTGATGGATTATGTGCATACTTCTTTAAAAAGCTCTCCTCTGCCATAGCGGAACCTCTAAGCATTATATATGAGATATCATTCAGAACCACTTCTTTACCAAACCTATGGTCCTTAGCTACGGTCATCCCCAAAAAAGGTGATCCCAGTCTGGTTGACCAATCATGGAATCAATCATTAACCAATTCATCACTCTCCATTTAGAGTCAAACAACCTACTCTCCAAAAAAACAATTTGGTTTCAGGAAAAAATTATCCTGCAATCTTCAATTTCTATACTGCAAAAATATATGGACTACTCTATTTGACCAGGATAAAGCTATGGATGCAATTTACATAAACTTCTGCAAAGCCTTTGATTCAATGGTATATGACAAACTACTGCTAAAACGAAACTCTGATGGCATTTCTGGATCCCTTTATTACTGCATTCCTGTCACACAGGCAACAAATAGTAAAAATAGAGAGCACTATATCAAACCCTGCTCCAGTTAACAGCGGTGCCTCCCAAGGCAGCATTCTAGGACCCACCCTCTTTATACTCTATATAATTGATCTTTGCGATCACCTTATAAGCAACTGTATCCTCTTTGCGGATGACGTAAAACTATTCAACACCACTGACAATGCTACTATCCTTCAAAACGACTTTGATTATGTGTCTGAATGGTCAAACATCTGGCAACTCCAAATCTTGACCAACAAATGCTCTGTCCTACATATTGGTAAAAAAAAAATCAGTACACCAAATACAAACTAGATGAATATGACTTCATTGATGATCCTCACTCTGTCAAGGACCTTGGAGTTTTCATATCAAATGACCTAAGCGCCAGAGCTCACCGTAACAGCATTGCCAAAAAGGCATTAAGAGTTGTAAATCTAATCTTACGAAGCTTCTCCTTCGGAAATATCGTATTGCTAACTAGAGCATACAAAACTTTTGCCAGACCAATACTCGAATACAGCTCATCAGTCTGGAATCCACACTGCATATCGGACATTAATACAAACAAGAGAATCCAGAAGTATTTCATCAGAAGAGTACTACACTCCTCTGCTCGCAACAGAATACCCTGTACCACCAGGCTTGAGATTTTGAGCTTGGACAACCTTGAACTACGCCGCCTATGATTAGACTTAAGTGGAGCACACAAAATAACTGCTACAATGTCCTACCAGTCAATGACTATTTCAGCTTCAACCACAGCAATACAGGAGCACACAACAGATACAAACTCAATGTAAACCACTTCAAACTTGATTGCATAAAGTACGACTTCAGCAACAGAGTGGTCAATGCCTGGAATGCACTACCTGATTCTGTTGTTACATCCTCTAGCCCCCCATTCCTTTAACCTCAAACTATCCACTATTGACCTCACCCCATTCCTAAGAGGTCTGTTAAGGGATGTCCTATTGACCCCATTTATTCATACCTATTTTCTGCATTCTTATTCATGTTTATACTTATACCTATTATCTTGTAAGCGATTGACAAATCAAATAAATAAAATTGAATAATAAATAAATAAATAAATAAAATGCAACAGCCTTCCTTCTCACAGGCTTGAATGGGCTCACACCTCTTATCTCTTTTTTACATCAGCAAACTTAGCAAAAGAAGCCGATATGCCAGTTCAACACAAGCATAGAAACAGCGTCAATGGCTGGTTTAATCCTGATTGAGCAATTGCCTTGGTTGGACGGAATAAACCGCTAGCAGCATCATAAGCCTGCAAGAAGCTGAGTTGGCCACCTGCCTAGGAAGTTTGTATACAAAATAACCAGGCCTGTCTGGTTTGCCAGGATGCATTCAGACGACCTATATGCTTCAAGGATGCGTTTGGAATGTTATATTCCCCCATCTCCTTCTTTAAATAATGCAATTATCTCATCTTCCAGTTGGAGAAATAGTCTCCTCTGAGACTACGCAGATTCCTGTATTTTGTGGACCCATGTCAACATCACAGAGTTCTCTTGGGCAGGTTTATAGAGAGATCTGTCAGACTATGGGGCAGAAAGCCAGAATAATCCCATCTGAAGGGTTTCCAGACAAGTAGTGACAGAGAGGATCCAACCAAAGGGAGGCAATGATGTGGGTGGGGGGTGTTAAGCAGGAAAAATCCTGATAGGAGGAGGAGGAGGAGGAGGAGGAGGAGGAGGAGGAGGAGGAGGAGGAGGAGGAGGAGGAGGAAAAAACAAAAAAAAAGAGCCATAAAGAGGAAAGGCATAAAGGTTATTCAAAACATGTTGCATCCATAAAATTATAGAAAATGCAGCCTCTGTAAGTTATAAATTAGATTTTGCTGGTCTTAATGTTTCCCAGAAGCATACTCTTCTGTTTTTAAAATCAACTCACTACTTTGGAGCATATGCCTGGAAAAATGTTTGTGAAGCAGGACCTCAGAAACCTGAGTGGACTGGGAATTATCATTCCCAAGGCTAGAATAATAAGACCAAACATTGCAGAACAAAAGCAGTTATGCAAACAATGTAAAAAAACATGTCTCATTATTACAGGACACAAAAGTCAGTCATCTGAGCTATTTAGTTTTATTACTACAACCAAAGCTTCTAGTTCTTATTGACTGCCAAAGTGGGGGCGGGGAGTCAAATTAAAAGCAACGCAACTGTCAAAAGCAGTACACATAGAAAAACAGCTTATAAAACTTCTTAATTCTCATAAAGGCTTTTCTGGCTGCAGCAGGGAAACAGCTATAGTATTGAAATCTTTACTGTGTGGTCTCTATTCACTATTTCTATTGTCACTATCGAAAGAAAATACACTGCTGAAACAAAGGAGGGAGAGCAGATGAATGGGATACAGGTAGTCCTTGAGTTACAACCGTTATGGAGCCTGCTCATCCTGGGTCTCCTGCTCGAGCAGAGGGTTGGGCTACAAGATCTCTGAGGTCCCTTCCAAGTCTATTATTCAATGTTTTATTGTTGTAACTAATGATAGTCATGTGACTGATCTGCTTTTACAACCTTTTTTTGCACTGATTGTTAAGTGAATCCATGTGATTAAATGAAGTAAAGGTTTGCTGTAGGTGAGGTTTTGCTGAAAGCCAGAAGTAAATGCCAGTTTTTGGCAAAATCGTCACAAAACACAGTCCCATAATTGCAAGATGCTGCAAATGGTTGTAAATGGGATCTGGTTGCGAGTCCTCAAAGTGTGGTGGTCACACAGCTGCGAGGTGGGGTGGGTTTGACTGTTGGAACTTTCAATCTGGCTCACATGCAGTGGGGGGGGTTAAAATTTTTTACTATCAGTTCTGGTGGGTGTGGCACGACTTGGTGGGCGTGGCTTGGTGGGCACGGCAGGGGAAGGATACTGCAAAATCCCCATTCCCTTCCCACCCCACTAACCTGCTTTCCAGCTCCATTCTCCTGTGCAGGGCAACCAAAGAAGACCCAGCCAATCAGCTAAGACTCCAGAGTCAGAGAATAGATGGGGGCGGGGCCAGTCAGAGGTGGTATTTGCTGGTTTTCTGAACTACTCAATATTTCCACTACCAGTTCTCCAGAACTGGTCAGAACCTGTTGAATACCACCTCTGGACTCACAAGTACCCCAGGTAAGTTGGAATTTCAGAGATTGGTCATAATTTTATTGGCCAATAAAAGAATTATATTCTATTATTCTATTCTATAAGTCAAGGTCGTAAATATGCATCAATAACAGAATTCTTTATTGGCCAAGTGTGATTGGACACACAAGGACTTTGTCTTCGGTGCATAAGCTCTCAATGTACACAAACAATATAAGTGAAAAATCATGATCGTAGTCATCACAAATACATTACTCATGAATCATAAGATACAACACTTAGTGATAGTCATAGGATACTAAGCAATCAACATAACTCATACTAAGAAACTAAATAAACAATATAAATTGTAAAGATACAAGCAACAAAGTCATAGTCATAAGTAGAAAAGGAAATAGGTAATAGGAAGAATGAGAAGAATAGTAATACAGTCTTGGTAAATAGTTTGACAGTGTTGTGAGACTTAGTTGTTCATCAGAGTGATGGCATGGGGTGTGTGGAAATTGTCTGTGTGTCTAGTTATTCTGATGTGCAATGTGCAGTGCCCTATATCGTCATTTTGAGGGTAGAAGTTGAAACAGTTTATGTCCAGGATGTGAGGGGTCTGTAGATATTTTCACAACCCTCTTTTTGACCGGTGCAGTATACAGGTCTTCAATGGAAGGCAGGCTGGTAGCAATTGTTTTTTCTGCAGTCCTAATTATCCATTGAAGTCTGTGTTTGTCTTGTTGGGTTGCAGAGCCAAACCAGACAGTTGTAGATGTGCAGATGACAGACTCAATAATTCCCCAGACTCAGATTCAATAATTCCTCTGACTCAGACTCAACCATATAGGTTTAGCTCCTTTTAGCCTGTGGAACTCATTACCACAAAATATGGAGATGGCTTCTAACTTAGATGGCTTTGTAGAAAGTTAACACCCACCCCTCTCCTAGAAGAATGAAATATTTTGAGAAATGTTAAAAAAAGGCAGGATAAAATATTTCCCCTAAAAGAGAAATAAAAATCTTAAGGGAGATAGAAACTAAGAACCTCAGTTCCCTGCCCCCAAACAGATACCAGTACTACTACTACTAGTACCCTGCAGCAAGGTCTGAACAAAGGTAGGGTTAGCCCTCAGCCACAATAGGAATTGCCCAACAAGCCCCCTCATTGCATCTACCCAAACTTCAACCAAACTTAGCTCAGACAAACTCCTAGGATTTGTACATGGCAGCATGGGAGTCTGACAACAGCCCATAGAGTACATATTCTTCCACAGGAACAGGAAGCTCAAGTTCAAAGCCCAAGAAAAGGCATAAATACCCCCACTCTCAACTCCATTTTGTCAGCTGCACCACAACCACAAACCCTGGTGATTCTGCTTCGTCAATAAATGGACCCTCTTTCCAATCAGCCTCCACCCTTCATTTTGTCTTCGGTGCCTTTCTCCCGGCTTAGAACTGAACCAAATGGATATTTCTTCCCACAGTTTTAAACCAGAGCTACCAATGCATGTTGTGATGAGTGATTTTGTTGGTCAGCCAGTTTGTTGCAGAGCCTGATGCTGATCAGAGTCACCCAGCCTAAGGCAGGATTAAAACCTGAGTCTTCTCATTTCTCTTCCAAGACTTTCACCACTTCATGGGGGTGGCTTCCTCTGGATGACCACAGTGAGAAATAAAATGCTAGATTAAGATGGGATTGATACGGGCATTCTTTGATTTTCGTGGAGAAAAATCTATCCATCTATGAGACTGCTAGGAGTCAAAAATGACTTGGCACATCTTCATAATTACCATCTTTAGGTTTTCATGGTTAAGCTTGATCGCCTGAAAGATTTGCTAACAATGCAGTTCAGAAGAAGAAGGAAGAGAAGAAGGCTTGCAAATTAAACTAATCCTTTATTTCTTCCCTCTGCATTTTCCTGCATAGCTTTCACTCATCAGTCAGTTAATGAAACCAACAAAAACAGATAGTATTACAAACAGGCAGGTACAAATCTTTAAGCTGTTTGCAAAAAAAAAAGCACCTTTCAGCTTAGAATTTTCTAGAGACAAATCCAAGCCACATACCCAAAGCTGGCTTACCTATACATGCAATCCATGAGGAGGACCCTAAATAGTCAATTACAATGAACTTTCCATTAAAAAAAATGCTGATATATTTGGTCCATCAAACTGAAAATAGGTAGTGAGACAGAAATGGATGATTCTGGCTACTCCAGGAATTCCTGGAAGCTTGGCATTTAGACAAATCAGTTATCAATAGATACACAGAGAGAAATCACATTTACACACCATTCAAGGTTGACTCAGCCTTCCGTCCTTCCAAGGTGGATAAAATGAGGACCCAGATTGTTGGGCGCAATAGGCTGACTCTGTAAACTGCTTAGAGAGGGCTGTAAAGGACTGTGAAGTGGTATATAAGTCTAAGTGCTATTGCTAGTACTATTCAAAGCTAAGAAGGAAATAAAAAGACCCGATGCATCTTCTCCAGCTAACAACATCCAGATAAACAGGGTTTAACACCAGACAAACAAGCAAGCAAGAAAACAATCAAGGAACCACCAAGAAGAAAACCACACTTGCACCAACAATGGCACGGCAAGCCGCAAGTCCCGTATCCGTTGGCATTGAAACGTCTGCAGGCATACAACCAAGCTCGACCCTTAGCTACATATATTCTCTTCTATTGAAGGCCAAGTTGGGAATTTGACATGTGGTACTCTCGCCCCTTTTAAAGGGTGCCCCATTGGGGAGAGTTCAGCTGAAGGATCATTCATAGGGAGCCTCTTGATATCTGGATGGAACTTTTTTTTAAATATACAAATCAGTATTATTTTGATTTTAACATCAGGGATGAGCACTTACATGCCTCTCTAGTCTGGATATGTTTTGTCTTAATCATTGGCTGCTATCTTCAGGTTTTTCTCCATCCCTGTTCTTGATTGCTGTTACTGTTTTATTTATCGTTGTCATTCTTTGCACCAATTTATATGCCACCTTTTCTCTGAAGCCTCCTGAACAGGAAATTAAGCCATACAAAAACCCAAAACTTCTATCTGCCATCTTATTATTCTGAAATAACACCAACAATCAAAGGTCAGTGGTTCTGAGACGTAGGAGGGAGAAGACCATGTTTCACATAGAGTTCCCTATCCTTAGAGTCCAGCATATGTATTTTAAGAAAGCAAAGTACAGACACTTCAGAAAACTAGCACCCACCCACTGGCACACCATGACTTCTATCACGCCAACCTGCCTAATGCCATGCCAAGGAAATAGGCATTTTAAAGTTTGCCTATGCAAAGCACAGGATGGATATTGAAAAGTAAATTATCAGGAAGAAACAGCTTGTAAACTTTGCCCACCTACCAGAATAAACCAAGATGGTTTTGTTGTGGAATCTGGAAAGTCACTTTGTACTCCAGCTGTCCTTGGAAAATCCTCAAAGTGCTGCTGCTTGTAACCTTTGGGTGGCCTTACTCAAAGGATGCTCACTCTCATGCCATTCCATTGAACTATCCATGTGTATGTACGGTATTGTCTAAAGGGTGTAAACCCTTTGGGACATGGACTGGTCTTCTTGTAAAGGACCATTGCTATGGTGATCCTTCCACAACAACAATTATTCATTATACGGTACTATTGAGATCTAAGATCTATGTAAATAGAAACCAAATAAGTACTATAATATCAACAGAAGCAACAGCAATAAAACAAGGAATAATCTTCCTTCCTTCCTTCCTTCCTTCTTCCCTTCCCTTCCCTTTTTTTTCCAACCCCAAATAGCTTCAAGGTATGTAACAAATGCTATAAAAACATTGCACGCAGCCTCAAGCAGATGCTCATAAATGCAATGGCTCTATAAGTGTGTAACTCAATTTATAGGTATGAAAGCAGGATGCTTTGGGTTCTGCAGCTGTCCCTTTCGTGCAGTTCTTGTCTACTGCACTTTCTAGCTTTGACATGAGAAGTAACTCCTTGGAGATTATTGCCTCCAGCAATGATTAACCAGATGATGTAAAGAGAGACTACAAACAGTCTTAAGGAATAGAAGAATAGAACTTTATTATGGTCATAGGCCTGTTCTGACCAAGGCTTCCTAGACTGAAACTATGCAGATGCTTATTTTAAAAATAAGACTTATTTTATTGCAATGCTGGGAATTGTTTTCATTCCCAGCCGGAATTTATTTTATTTATTTATTTATTTATTTATTTATTTATTTATTTATTTATTTATTTATTTGGTTTGTCAATTGCTTACAAGATAATAGGCATAGGTATAAACATGAGTATGAATACAGGAAATAGGTACAAATAAATGGGGACAATAGGACAGGGGCGGGAGGCACGATGGTGCACTTATGCACGCCCCTTACAGACCTCTTAGGAATGGGGGTGAGGTCAACAGTGGATAGTTTGAGGTTAAAGGAGTGGGGGGTTTGAGGATGTAACAACAGAGTCAGGTAGTGCATTCCAGGCATTGTCCACTCTGTTGCTGAAGTCGTACTTTCTGCAATCAAGTTTGGAGCGGTTAACATTGGGTTTGTGTCTGTTGTATGCTCTTGTATTGTTGCGGTTGAAGTTGAAGTAGTCATTGACTGGTAGGACATTGTAGAATTTATCTCAAAAAGTCCCTCGAGATAAGGACCCACTTTCTTTTCTGTGAAGTGCTGCCAATAACAGAAGTATCAAATGAACTAGAAAAAAAAACTAACCGAAGTACAAAGAGCTTCAAGAATGAATCTGAACCGAATGAACTACTTTGCTTCCTGCAAAGGTTTTGTCATCTTTGCTTGACCTTTATACCTTAGGGAGGGGCACTCACCTCCCAGACTTACTCTGAAGTCGCCCCTTTTGTTTTGGCTGCTCTCACCTTCTAGCAGTTCTGTGCACATGCGCACTGGGAACAGGCTCCCCTGGGTCCTCTGCCTCACTGCTGCCAGACTCCACTCCCAGATGGTCCTGCCCCATCTCTGCATCGGATACAGGACCTTCGTCTGAGTCCTCTCCAGACTCCCTGACTGGTCCCCATTCTTCCCCACTGTCCAATTCCGCTACTATCTGCATGGGCTGCCGGCGAACCACAACAAGACCAGCAATACCAGTCTTAAGGAGACCGTTTTCACTGTCTTCAGTGGTCAACTGCCTGAACAGGGAGGTGTGTATATATACACATGTAATGCTTTAATAATCATACATAAATATGGAAATGAGGATTCCCTTTCTTAAATTTGTCCTACTGAGCCATTAGCCATCAAAAGCCCTAACCCTATTTCCAACAGGTGGCCTTTGGGAAGCTCACAAATAAAGCATCAAAAGTAATTTGTATTTATAGAAGACTGCTGTTGAGGTATTCCCGTTAGGAGAATGAGTGCATCAGGGAAACGTAGTGAGATTGGTAATGAATAACACACAACCAGTGCACAGATACACTGAATAGTAAAATGTAGGTTTTTACTTCCAGTAAATGGGTAAGCAAAGTCCAACAAACAGTCCAAGTCATACATGGTTAAAGCAGTTAGTATTCAGTCCAGGGATAATCCAAAAACAAAGTCCAGTATCATGAACAAAGTTCAGTAAACGGAATTTGCTAACAGTTGCAAGACTCACAGCAATTTGAGTAGAACGATGATCAGGCAAAAGGCAATAGGGAAAATGCAAGAAAAACAAACCAGGTTCTTGGCTCCATCTTATGGCCATTGGAGGAACCACACCCAATTATAATTACAACGTTCTCTTAAAGATACAACAGTACTAAATGACTAGCCTGGTTTATATATTGCCAACCCAACTGTTAGCTGACTATCATTCCTAACAACTGCCTCTGCATATGGAAACTGCATGTGATTATCAATAACAAGGACTTGAAAACCCTACCAGATTAGACCAGGAACCCTTTCTAAATGTGAAGTGTTCATGTCACTTTATAATGCCTTGGTAAGACTGCACTTGGGATACTGCATCTAGGTTTGGTCACCATGATACATCAAAGATACTGAAAATCTAAAAAGGGGGCAGAAAAAGAGCAACAAAGGTGATTAGGGGACTGAATATGATAAAACATATGAAGAACAGTTGCAGAAACTGGATATATTTAGTGTGATCAAAGGAAGGACTAAGGGTCTATCTACTAAGGGATAGACTTAGAATGGTGGGCCTATCTTCAAATTCAATCGAGGCATGGTAAAGATAAGAAAAAATGGCAAATTAATATGCATGATTTGGTATTAGATAAAATTCTGTTAGGTCCAGAAAACAAACAAATAAGGAGAATTTATAAATTTTTGCTGGACTATGAAATGCATGAAGAACAGGTAAAAGAAACGATGGTGACCTGGGCTAAGGATTTTGGGTACAATATAAATCTGGACCAATGGCAATTATTATGGGAGCGGAACAAAAAAAAATAACACTAGCCAAATCATACAGGAAAACTTGTATAAGTTGTTCTACCAGTGTCATCTCCCACCTGCAAGACTGGCCAGAATGTATAAAAACCAGTCATCTAAATCTTAGAAATGTCAGCAAAAAAGGGGCCTATACTATCACGCATGGTGGGTAAAAAAGCCCAGAAGTTCTGGCTTAAGATCCGGAAATGGTTAGAGGAAATGACAGGGACAAATATAAATTATAAACCAGAGACCTTTTTGTTGGGAATTATGTCAGCACAGTATAGTAAAGATGATATATATTTAATAATCCATGTTATTACGGCGGCAAGAATGGTGTTTGCCCAGAAATGGCAAATTAGAGAAATACCTAGCAAAAGATGAGGTGATAGATAAGATTTTGATCTACGCTGAAATGAATGGATTAACCTTGGAAATGAAAGATATAGACGAATCTGATTACTATATGATATGGAATAAATTTTATTCATTGGAGGGAAAAGAAAGGGAGTTTGAAAAATGATTGATTCAACTGATACGTAACTGAAAGGGTTTAAAATATAAAAAGGCCTAATGTATATAAATGTATATAAGATCTTGTATGAGATGTAAGGACAAAAATTTATCTCAATGAAGTCCATCATGTTCAATGTTTTTAAATATTGTAATCAATAAAATTTGTATTAAAAAAATAATTTTAAGGACTAAGGGTGGCATGCAGGGGTGGGATTCTACCGATTCTGTCCACCTCTGTAGAACCAGTAGTTCTGAAGAGCAGCATACAGCATACATAGAACCGGTTCTATGTCTGCTGCTGTTTTGGCCCACCCGCCCGCTTTTACCTGACCTTTATTTCCTGCTTTTTCAACCACAGCTGCTTTGCGCAGCACAGCTGTGGTTGAAAAAGCAGGAAAAAAGGGTGTTTCCAACCGCTGCATACCCGCATGCAGTGCTGCGCAGCTGTCCGGGCAGCTCAGCAGATCGTAAATTGCACTTGCATGACTGCGCGCGATGCAGAGAGACAGAACCGGTAGTTATACTGGTCGGACCCCTTCCCTGGTGACATGATAGTAGTCTTTCACTATCCAAGGGATCGCACAAAGTCAATCTGTTCTCCAAAGCACCTGAAGGCAGAACAAGAAGCAACTGATGGAAACTTAAGGAAGGAGGGATCCAAGCTAGAAATAAGGAGAAATTTCAGTGAGAACAATTAATCAGTGGAATGACTTGCTTTCAGAAGTTGTGGGTGCTCCAACATTGGAGGTTATTAAGCAGCCCTTTGTCTGAAATGGTATAGAGCTGGGGTCCCCAAACTTGGCAACAGGGGTAAGATTCTACCAGTTTGCACCTATTCGCTAGAACCAGTTGTTAAAATTCTAAGCAGTTCAGAGAACCGGTTGTTAGAAGAAATTACTGGCCTAATCCTGTAAGGAAGGCAGGAAGGAAACATTCTAGTGTTGCTTACAGAAACCGCCTCTCCATTAACCTTATTACATTCTTGGCAGGACTAGACTTCCTGTCTCAGGAACTTGTCTGGATTATTTTTCCCTCCTTTGCTGGTACTTTGCTTGTGTGGAGTGACCATTCAAAGTTACAATGGCACTGAAAAAAGTGACTTATGATCATTTTTCACACTTACGACTGTTACATCATCCCCAGGCGAGGAGATGCGTACCTCGATGTGAGTGATATTGAGTTGGCCACACTCAGCCAATAACATGACCACCAAGCCATGTCCACCCAGTCACATGATCACCTAAGCCATGCCCACCACTTAAGCCACGCCCACAAACTGGTTGTTAAAAAATTTGAATCCCACCCCTGCTTGGCAACTTTAAGACTTGTGGACTGGCTGGAGAATTCTGGGAGTTGAAGTCCACAAGTCTTAAAGTTGCCAAGTTTGAAGACCTCTGGTAAAAGGTCTCCTGTTTCAACAGGGGGTTGGATCAGAAGACCTCCAAGATCTCTTCCAACTATGTTATTCTATTATTAAATTGAGATTTGTAATTTCTTTGTGCATAGAATACGATAGTCTTTCCAGTCTGGTTCTACCCAGCCTTGATAGGATTACAGCTCCAAAACTCCAAAGCAACATAATCAGAAGTACTGAGAATTATCCAAACTCAGTAGGAAAGGAAGCGATTGGGAAAAACAGCCGTCAATTGTAAGACTAACCACAATAGGGATGGCCCAAGGGCAGATTATTGAAGCCCCTATAAGTATCCAAGTCCCTGCATTCTGGATCAATGCTGCTTCCAGATGCTCTTCAAGGACAGCCATCTGTAGAGCACATTACAAGCATCCAAAGGTGAGATGACTAAGACATGAGTAAGAGCAATTATGGCAAGAGCTACTGTAATAATTAACATAATTCTATTGAAAATGATAGATTGACGCCTGCATTAGTCGGGGTCAATTACTATTTGTTTATATATTTCAAAGATTTGTATGGCTGCTTTTATCTTAAAGCTTTGCTCTGGGTGGCTTACAACAGCAATAAAACCTGGAGTTATTAAAAACCCCAAGCCATGCAACCATAAAAATAAAACAAAATTTGCAATCTCAGTCACTTCCTTGGAATGTGCCATGATTAGCTCCAGACAGCCTCATTCTAGCCAGCACCTAAGTAAATAGCCTGGTCTTGGTGTCTATGGAGATTCTCAGTCATCCAGAATGATCATAGTTGCTCCAAAGGTGCCTTTTCGAAAAACAACCAGACTTTCTTTGTTTTTGCCTGAAGTCGTTTCACTTCTCATCCAAGAATCAATCCAAACAGAGCTGGAAGGGACCTTGGAGGTATTCAAGTCCTGCTCAGGCAAGAGACCCTGTACCCTTTCAGACAAGCAGGGGTGAGATTCTACCGGTTCTGTCTGGCTCTGTAGAACCGGTAGCTCTGAAGAGCAGCAGACATAGAACCGGTTCTATGTTTGCTGCTGTTTCGGTCCACCCACCCACCCTAGCTCTTACCTGACCTTTATTTCCTTCTTTTTCAACCTCAGCTGCTTTGCACGGCACAGCTGCAGTTGAAAAAGCAGGAAAATAGCGCTTTTTCAAACGTTGCACACTCGCACGCAGCGCTGCTCAGCTGTTCGGGCAGCATAGCTGACGACGTTCCACACACGTTTTGCAAACCACAAAATCACTGAACCAGTAGTTACACCAGTCAGTTCCCATCCCTCCAGTCTCTTCTTTAAAAACTCCAGTGATGAAGAAGCACCCACAACATCCGAAGGCAAGCTGTTCCACTGGTTGATTGTCCTCACAGTTAGGAAGTTTCTCCTCAATTCCAGGTTGCTTTTCTCCTTGATTAGTTTCCATCCATATTTCTTGTCCTGCCCTCAGGTGCTTTGGAAAATAAGTTGACCCCCTCCTCTTTGTGGCAATCTTTTAAATACTGCTATCATGTCACCCCTCATTCTTCTTTTCTCTAGACTAGCCAAACCCAAATCCTGCAACGGTTCTTCATACGTTCTTCATAGGATGGCCTTCTGGTAAGCTAAAAGTTGGATGGGTGGGGCGGGGGAGGCTTCTAAACTCTCACTCTGAAAATTTGGCAACATTTCAGGGAAGGGACCTGAACTTGCCTAACCTATCTAACAGTGGTGCATTTCAAAACATTTTACCACTGGTTTGGTGGGCGCGCTTTGCACGCGCACTCACACTTTGCATGCGTGTGCCAAACGTGCACTTTGCGCAGGAGCAGAGGCTTTCCAACTTGCCTCCTGCAATCCTCCACTCTCCCTGTTGCTTCAGCAGCTGCCGCGTGGCAATCTGCTTGCCGCGCAAAAGCAGCTGTGCTTCAAAAGCAGGGCATAAAGTTGAGCATGGGAGTCCAGGCGGGAGGGCAGGCGGGCCCAACAGCCAGAGCGGCGGAAAGAACCGGTTCAGTCTCTGCTGCTCATCGCCGCTACCGGCTCAGCCAAACCGGGCCGAACTGATAGAATACCACCACTATCTAATCTGGTGGGATAGGATAGGGAGAAGTAATCCCGCAAATAGCCTGGCCATGTCTTTCGCAGGGCTTTACAGGTGATAAACTACCAAATCTGGCTCTCTGCTATCCATTGAGTTTGCTTGTTGGAAGCTGGCTAGGAAGATCACAAATGGTGATCACATGAACCTTGGAGGCTGCAGCACATGCTGGTTACCAAGTGCCTGAATTTTGATCACATGACTGTGTGGAGGCGGCAAGGGGCGTATGTGCAAGGACCAGTTAAAAGTCCCTTTTTCTTCAATGCCATTGTCACTTCAAATGATCACTAAGTCACTTGTACAAGAGCATCTTAGACATTGGAGACCTTTTTCAAGTCTACAGAGGAATTATTGAGTCTCTCATCTGCACCTCTATAACTGTCTGGTTTGGTTCTGCAACCCAACAGGACAGACACAGACCTCAGAGGATAATTAGGACTGCAGAAAAAACAATTACCACCCACCTGCCTTCAGTCGAAGACCTGCATACTGCACGAGTCAAAAAGAGGGCTGTGAAAATATTTACAGACCCCTCACATCCTGGACATAAACTGTTTCAACTCCTTCCCTCAAAACGACGCTATAGAGCAGTGCACACCAGAACAACTAGACACAAGAACAGTTTTTTCCCGAAAGCCATCACTCTGCTAAACAAATAATTCCCTCAATACTGTTCAACTATTTACAAAGTGTACACTACTATTACTGTTAATCTTCTCATCACTCCTTATCACCCATCCCCTCCCACTTGTGACTATAACTTTGTTGCTTGTATCCTGTTTCCTAGTATGATTTGATGTTGATTGTACCCTATGACTATCATTAAGTGTTGTACATTATGATTCTTGATTCTTAACGAATGTTCCTTCTTTATGTACACTGAGAGTATTTACACCAAGAAAAATTCCTTGTGTGTCCAATCACACTTGGCCAATAAAGTATTCTATTCTATTCTATTTTATTCTATTCTATTCTATTCTATTCTAACACATAAAAGGTTTCAGCCCTCTGATGTAGACCAGAGTAGGAAACCATGACTACATATACTGATTCTACTTTTTTATTTTATTTATTTAACACTTTTATTATAGAGTAACAGGAATATAATCTTGCAAGTCTGAAAGTGCCTCCCTCTTCCCTCCCCTTTTCTTCCTGACAAATAAGCAGAGTAAAGTCTGAGACACTTTCTCACATTGCAATCCTAAATTGCATTAATAAAGGGATTCCATCAAGATCAAGTGAGGTACTAATACTACTCTATAAAGCCTTAATAAGACCATACCTAGTTACCGCATCCAGTTTTGATTACCACACTACAAAAAAGATGTTGAGACTCTAGAAAAAGTGCATAGAAGAGCAACCAGGATGATTAGGGGACTGGAGGCTAAAACATATGAAGAACGGTTGCAGGAATTGGGCTTGGCTAGTCTAGTAAAGAGAAGGACCAGGGGAGACATGATAGCAGTCTTCCAATATTTGAGGGGCTGCCACAGAGAGGAAGGGGTCCAGCTATTTTCCAAAACACCCAAAGGCCAGACAAGGAATAATGGATGGAAACTGAACAAGGAGAGATTTAACCTGGAAATAAGGAGAAACTTTCTGACAGTGAGAACAACCAACCAAATGGAACAGAAGTTGCCTTCGGAAGTTGTGGAAGCTTCATCACTTGAGACTTTCAAAAAAAGATTGGACTGCCATTTGTCAGAAATGGTGCATGGACTCCTGCTTGGGTGTGGGGGTTGGACTAGTCCAGGGGTCACCAACCTTTTGGACCTCAGGGACCACCAAACTCATAATTTTAAATCCCATGGACCAGAGGCCCTGGGAAAATCCCAAAAAAAGTCTGCAGGAAAATTCCCCACCCTGTTTTCCTACCGATCGATCATTCTTTATTTGGGATTGCAGGATGCCATCTCCAGCTCCGTTCTCAGAGGGAGAGAGAGAGAGAGAGACTTTTGACTTCATGCAAGGAAAGCAGCAGAAAGAGTAGAATTCTTTCTTTCTCTCCCCCAAACTCCACCAGAAATGAGTCTTTGTGAGACTTGTCACGCCGGCACAGCCTCTTGGAGCAGGATGTCTTGCAAGGTCCCAAAGACTCATTTCTGGTGGAGTTTGGGGGAGAGAAAGAAAGACTTTTTGCTGCTTTCCCTGCGTGCAGCCAAAAGCAGAAGAAGTAAAAAGCGGGAAGAAGCAGCCTGGTAATCAGGCGAGGCTCATGGGGCAAGTTTCCCCCATCCGCCCTTTGTCCCCTCACTACCTTGTATTGTTCACAATGCAAGCAACACAAGCCTTGTGTTCCCACACAGCCTGGATTAATTGCTTTGGGGGTGACATTTCTCTGCGGACCACCAAAATTTTCTCACAGACCATTAGTGGTCCCCGGCCCACTGGTTGGTGACCACTGTACTAGATGACGTACAAGGACCCTTCTAATTCTGTTAAATCTGTTAATTTAAAACATTATATTTCTGCCTTGGACTCAAATTCCCTTTTCCTGACCATTGTCTTGATTACACCTGGTCTGGAATGTGACTATCAGAGGACATGATGATGCCTTGTCACTATTCAGATGAACAGATTGACATATTTATCCAGAACCCTGTATGTTATCTTCTGTCCCCCCAGAGGTGAGGACCTCTGCAATTGTACAATTTTTCTCCAAAAGAGGAAGGGAATGGATTAAAACCAATAATTTTCTCAATCCATTCTCCTGTTTTTTTCCACAATGGGCAAAAAGATACTTCTGAAAAGTTCATAAGGAATGAATGAAAGAAGCAGCTTTCTTCCTAGCATTTGCCAAGAACCTCTGGTAGATTTTCTCCTCCTCCTCAACATCTTAAGATATTGAGGCTCTAGATAGAGTGCACAAAAGAGCAACAAAGATGATGAGGAGACTGGAAGCCAAAACATACAAAGAACAGTTGCAGGAATTAGGTATATCCTGTTTAATGAAAAGAGGACACGGTGGCTCAGTGGCTAAGACGCTGAGCTTGTTGATCAGAAAGGTCGGCAGGTCGGCGGTTTGAATTCCTAGCACCATGCAACGGAGTGAGCTCCCATTACTTGTCCCAGCTTCTGCCAACCTAGCAGTTCTAAAGCAGGTAAAAAATGCAAATAGAAAAATAAGGACCACTTTGGTGGGAAGGTAACAGCGTTCCGTGCACCTTGGCCGTTTAATCATGCTGGCCACATGACCACAGAGACGTCTTCGGACAGCGCTGGCTCTTCGGCTTTGAAACGGAGATGAGCATCGCCCCCTAGAGCCAGAAATGACTAGCACGTATGTGCGAGGGGAACTTTCACCTTTACCTTTTAGTTTAATGAAAAGAAGGACTGGGGGAGACATGATAGTACTCTTCCAATATTTGAGGGGCTGCCACAAAAAAGAGAGAGAGTCAAGCTATTCTCCAAAGCACCTGAAGGCAGGACAAGATGCCATGGGTGGAAACTAATCAAGGAGAGAAGCAACCTAGAACCGAGGTGAAATTTCCTGACAGTGAAAACAATCAACCGGGGAAACGAGTTGCCTCCAGTAGTTGTGAGTGCTCCATCAATGGAAGTTTTTAAGGTGAGATTGAACAGCCGTTTGTCTGGAATGAAACGGGCTCTCCCGCGTGAGCATGGAATAATAGAAGATCTCCAAGATGCCTTCCAACTCTGTTATTCTCTTTTCAGTTGAGATAAAAACAGAACGATAGTCACTTCCCTAGATCTAAGATGCATTGTGCAAAGGATCCCTTTCTCTTGCATGCCACTCCTCTCGTCAGATTTAATTATATGCATTTCTTTTCTCTCCCTTTCATCTCAAAAGAAAAGCCACCAAGCCTGAAACCTTACTCTAACTTCACAATCTGTCCATATTGACTTCTTCAGCACTTTCTCCGATTCCACACCAGCTAACAGGTTCCCTGGGCTGTTTTTTGTCTCTAGGATACCTTAACGAGAGCACCTCTGCGTCTTCCTATAACACAACATGTTTCCCCTTGTTGCATCTTCAGCCGCGGTTGGATTCTTAGGTAGAAGAAGCTTGGAGTCACCCAAACTGCTCTCCTCTTCCCCCCTTGGGGCTCATTAGGGATAATGAGACAAATGGATCCATGCTGTGCATTGCTGGCAAGAAATGTTCGCGTGGCTTACCTGCCTACCTCCTTCCCTTCCTGCCAAGGGGAATGCTGTTGCCCTTCTCCAGATCTCCAGGATGCTTCTGATGACCTCAGGTGGCCTCCAAGCCGTTGCACAGAAGACCAACTTTGCCAAGGCATAGAGGCTTTTAAAAAGCAGCACGAAGAGAGCAGGAAGTAACTCACTCCACCCAATCTCCTGTTCTTGCTTTCTCCTCCTTCCCTCCCTCCCTTCCTCTCCCTCTCTTCTGAAACCTGTCCCATGACAATACCTGCAATCTTGCTCACCGGTATACCTGAGAAACAAAATCTTTCCAATTCATGGCAAGCTATACGATATCCCCTTTCACTTCTTCCAAACTCAACAGGCGTTTTGCCAAGAAGACTCCAAACACCTCGTGGTCACCCCACATGTTTTCTCCCCCGTGCCCCCCTTCCAGCTTTTCTTTGGCCCAAACCCAGTTTGATCAGTGGGTGGTACCCAAGGCAAAAGAACTGCATCATCTCAGTCACGCTTAACCTACCAAGCTCTTGGCCACATTGTTGGCTTCTGTCCCAGAGTAGTTTGGCTAAGAATGCCTCCTTCCCCTCCTCTGCAGGTAGACGGACGTCATTCGATTTTATATCATAATCTTCAAAGTCTCCCAGGTAGGGCTAAACTTAATACGGACCTGAATGCAAACTATCTAATTTCACACATCGCAACCAAGGAAAAGTTAAGGGCCCCTTTCAAGTGGAGGGAGATTCTTCAGAGCTTCATGGGCTTCACGTACAGGCAATCCTTGACTTACAACAGTTCATTTAGTGATCATTCAAAGTTACAACGGCAGTGAAAAGTGTGGCTTACAGCCATTGTTCACAGTTACGACCTTTGCAAGCATCCCCATGATCTTCTGATCAAAATTCTGGTGCTTCACAACTGGGTTACTAACTTAGGAACTGCAGTGATTCACTTAACAACTGTGGCAGGAAAGGTTGTAAAATGGAGCAAAACTCACTTAACAGATGTCTCACTTAACAATAGAAATTTTGGGCTCGATTGTGGTCATAAGTCGAGGATTATCTATAATTATTTTGACAATGGTTCAGAAGCGGGGGGTTGTATTATCTTATTTTAGAAAGTTGTTTCCGCTTCCTAATCTAACCTACTGCTCTAATCTTTTCGGTGTTCTCTGAACAACTGATCAGGTCCACATAAACTGGATATTAGGTATCATTCAAAATTTGCAGTTTTCCAAAATTCATACTGTAGTTTTATCTTTTTTTAAAAAAAAAAGTATATTGGAAAAAAACACCTCACCAATGCATGCATCAAATGAAACACACGGATGAAAAAAACGTGCAAAGGCAAATTATCTTAGGGATCCTGTTTGCAAAAATCAAATTTTGCGCACTAGGCAGACTGACACACAAAGCTGCATGTATATGAAGAAACATGCACCAAAATATCTATCAGCCTTTGCAAACTCTTGAATGCATTTTCATCTATTCGCAAAAATGAATTTAGAATTTAGTTCTGCCATGCCATTGCGGGTCAAGCTATTTTTCCAAGGCACCCGAAGGCCAGACAAGGAATAATGGATGGAAACTGAACAAGGAGAGATTCAAACTGGAAATAAGGAGAAATTTTCTGACAATGAGAGCCATCAACCCATGGAACAGCTAGCTTGCCTTTGGAAGCTGTGGGAACTTCATCACTGGAAGCTTTCAAGAAGAGACTGGACTGCCATCTGTCAGAAATTGTATAGAGTCTTCTGCTTCGGCTAGATGACCTGCAAGGTCCCTTCCAACTCTGTATAATCTCTCCATGGAATTGTGAAGGGAAGGAATGCAGTGATTTATAACAGGAAAGTCATAAATTACGCGGTTGGCCTGCTATTTCATCTTGTTTCTTCTTTTTTTTTTCATGGTGTGGAGGTGGTGGAAACTTGAAAATCTAGAAGTTGAGGTTCAATTCATCCCCAAGAGATTTGCCTTCCAATACAGACTTTTTAAAAAGAAGAATCTGCTCAGTTTAGGGATGATTTTAGAATTCCTTTTATTTGTGGGCATGGTTTTATATGCAGCCCTCGGGGTTACAGCAGTTTCTCAATCTTGGCAACATTAAATTTTCTGGAACTCCAGGGATTCTCTGAGCCACACACCTTTATCTCCTGTGAGCCAATTCATGGAGCGACTTGAAATAATAACAGAAATAGAATGGAATGGAATGGAATGGAATGGAATGGAATGGAATGGAATGGAATGGAAAGGAAAGGAACGGAACGGAACGGAACGGAACGGAGCAGAACAGAACAGAACAGAACAGAATAGAATTCTTGATTGGCCGAGTGTGATTGGATACACAAGGAATTTGTCTTGGTGCAAATACTCTCAGTATACATAAAAGAAAAGATACATTCGTCAAGAGTCAAGAATCATCAGGTACAACACTTAATGATAGTCATAGGGTACAATAAGCAATCAAATCATACTAGGAAACAGTCAATATAAATTGTAAGGATACAAGCAACAAAGTTACAGTCAGACAGTCACAAGTGGGAGGGGATGGGTGATAAGGAGTGATGAGAAGATTAATAATAATAATAATAATGCAGACAGTAAAACGTTTGACAGTTTATGTGCATAGCATGCTTTCTAATTAGGAGGCAATCTAAATCTAACTTATGTAAGATGTCAATCATTCAATGTAAAGGTGGTTAAACCTGTTTGCATTACCAATTGATTCTTCTTCTTTGGAGACATGAAAAGGTTACAGATCATTTTTTATTTATGACCAAAATTGGGACCAGAATTTAAATTGCTAAGCAAGGTGATTGTTGTGGTTGTGCCCAATTTTGCAATCTTTTTTGCCATGGTTGTTAAGTGAATTACTGTAGTTATTAAGTGAATCATATGGTCATTTAATGAATCTGGCCTTTGTCCATTGGCTTTGCTTGTCAGAAGCCAGTAGGGAAGATCACAGATGGTGCAACCAATTGTAAATTCATATTTGCTGGTTGCCAAACGCTCAAATTTTGATCTCACGACTGTGAGGATACTGTGACAATCATAAGGGTGGGGATCGTTTGTAAATCACCTTTTTCCAGTCGCATCATAACTTCAAATGATTGTTAAATGAACCATTGTAAGTCCAGATCTACCTATATGTGTTTACCACAATGGCAACAAGCAAACCCAACAGAACAGCAACAGATGAAAAAAAGCATGTCAATTCCACTTTCCCTAAAACATTCTGAAAAATATGGGCCTTTTTAAAAATGGTATATTATTCCTGGCAATATATCTGTAATATTAAAATACAAGAGTAATCTTGACATGATCATATTAATCAATAAAATAGCTTGCTTCCTGGAGTTATGGTGCTCCATCACTAGAGGTTTTCAAAACAGATTGGATACCATTGACCTCGATGGCATAAGGCCATGATGGCAAACCAGAGGTGGCACGCAGAGCCCTCTCTGAGGACACACGAGCCGTCACACAGCTCAGCTCTGTTTCAAATTTTTTAACAACCGGTTCTGTGGGCGTGGCTTAGTTGGTGGGTGTTGCTTGGTGGTCATGTGACTGGGTGGACATGGCTTGGTGGTCATGTTACTGGCTGGGCATGGCGAACTCAACATCACTCACATCGAGGCACACATCTCCTCGCCTGGCCTCTCGTGACTGTGGAGGTGCTGCAACAGTCGTAAGTGTGAAAAATGGTCATAAGTCACTTTTTTCAACACTCCCAACTTCTGAAGGCAACTTCTGTTCCATTGGTTGATTGTTCTCACTGTCAGAAAATTTCTCCTTATTTCCAGGTTGAATCTCTCCTTGTTCAATTTCCATCCATTATTCCTTTTCTGTCTTTCAGGTGCCTTGGAAAATAGTTTGACCCTTTCCTCTCTGTGCCAGCCCCTCAAATATTGGAACACTGCAATCCTGTCTCCCCTGATTATTCTCTTCCCTAGACTAGCCATGCCCAGTTCCTTCAACTGTTTTTTTTTTTAATTATATTTATATGCCACCCTTCTCCGGAGATTCAGGGCGGCTTACAGTCTAAGGAGCACCATGCTAAGTGCTCGGCAATAGCCTTCATTCCATTGTATATGCCTGCTTATTACTAGGGCTTTTGGCCTCCCCAAGCGGCATTTTTACAAAGTCAGCTTATTGCCCCCAACAATCTTGGGTCCTCAATTTACCTACCCCGAGTAGATGGAAGGCTGGTGGGATTCGAACCTGCACTAATTGCAGGCAGCTTGCACTAAGTGCTAGATGATTAACAGCCTGCACCACCAAGGCTCCATTCATCGTATATTTTAGCCTCCAGTCCCCTAATCATCTTGGTTGCTCTTCTCTGTACTTTTTCTAGAGTCTCAACATCTTTTTTATAATGTGGTGACCAGGACTCTAGGTCTTACTAAGGCTTTATAGAGTGGCATTAGTAAAAATGAAATTAACTTCATGATGAAACTGGAATTGTGTCAACATACTCAGCAAAACAGCATTTTTGGGGGCTAAGCTTTGATGGCTCTTGAATACCTATGCCTCTTTCATCCAAATACAAGACTAACATTCAAAATAAATTACGCCTTAATGCTGAAAGACCTAGAAAGTCAATTGACCTTCTTCATTGCAGTTTTAAGTTTTAAGCTCATGATCTCTTCAGTTTGGGGAATCACACCAAATAGAGCTTGAAAATCCTTATCAAAAATGGATAATTTTTATGACAAGGGCAGCTAAGGTTAAACCTAATAGATAATATTATTTACTCACGTAATAATTAAAAGGCGAGAGAGAAACATTAAAAAATTCCAAAAGTCAGGACACCAGATTAGGAGCAGACTCTGCAATATTGTGTTCCTTTCCAGCAAAAATCCTATTCCATCAGGATGTTTGTACGATTTTTCCCATTTGTAAATGTAGAAGATGATAATTGCTTTTTGCTAAGGCTACATCTCTGAAACTATTTCAGTTTTACATTGTGCAGCAGAGGTGGGCAAAGATGGCCCCTTTATGACTTATGGACTTCAACTCCCAGAATTCCTGAGCCAGCATTGGATAACTCTGGGAGTTGAAATACACAGGTCGTAAAGGGGCCATAGTTCCACACACCTGATGTTGTGAGTCTAATTCCTATTTGCTCTTCAGAAATGTCCTTGAAAATTTTAGACTTTGCTAGTTGACTTTTGCAGATTTTTTAATATATATTTATGATTCTTTAAGTAGCAAATTGATCTCTCTCACACACACTCCCTTTCTCACCCTACATATTTATTGGAATATGTACAACAGTGTTTCTCAACCTTGACAGCTTTCAAAAGTATGGACTGCAACTCCCAGGATTATCCAACCAGCAGGGAATTTCCCCAGACTGGCTGGAGTACTCTGGGAATTACAGTCCGCTCCTCTGAAAGCTTCCAAGATTGTGAAACACCAATGTAGAAGGCATTGATGTGTTTATGCAGCATATTTGGTTAGTGCTGGCAAAGATGTATAGAAATTTTCCTTTACATTTCTCATAAAATCCACACAAATACATTCAGCTGTAACAAGTGTCATATGAAGTGTTAATATCATGCCTTGGTAACAGCACACTTGGAACATTGCATGCAATGATATAAAAAGATGTAAAGGCTCTAGAAAGAGTGCAGGGAAGAGCAATAAAGATGGTTAAGGGACTGGAGGCTAAAACATATTGTTGGAATTCATCCTTGGAATGTATTTCTATGCCACAACTACAGTAGTATTCGTTCCAGTAGATGGCAGTGTTTACAAGTTTGAATCTATGCTGTATACTCTATGTGCATTTGTTCTAAATAGAGTTTCCTGTTTCCTGTTATAGTTAAACAGTTGAACAGTAAAGTACATGGTGATTGTACTCTTTTTTTGCTCTGTGGTGTTATATATAAACAGAATTTCTAACACATATGAAGAACAGTTGCAGGAATTGGGTATGTGTAGTCCAGAGGTGGGATTCAAATTTTTTAACAACCGGTTCTGTGGGTGTGGCTTAGTTGGTAGACATGGCTTGGTGGTCATGTTATTGGCTTGGTGTGGCCAACTCAATCGAGGCATGCATCTCCTCGCTTGGCCTCTCATGACTGTGGGGATGCTGCAACAGTCGTAAGTGCGAAAAATGGTCATAAGTCACTTTTTTCAGTGCCATTGTAACTTTGAATGGTCACTCCACACAAGCAAAGTACCAGCAAAGGAGGGAAAAAAAACTCCAGAGAAGTTCCTGAGACAGGAAATCTAGTCCTGCCAAGAATGTAATAAGGGTTAACGGAGAGGCAGTTTCTATAAGCAACAACACCAGAATGTTTCCTTCCTTCCTTCCTTACAGGATTAGGCCAGTAATTTCTTCTAACAACCGTTTCTCCGAACTGCTTAGAATGTTAACAACCTGTTCTAACGAATAGGTGCGAACTGGTAGAATCCCACCCCTGGTCTCGTCTAATGAAAAGAAGTACTAGGGGTGACATGTCAGTAGTATTCCAATGTCTAAGAGGCTGCCACAAAGAAGAGAGGGTCAACCTATTCTTCAAAGCACCGGAAGGCAGAAAAAGAAGCAAAGAATGGAAACTAATCAAGGAGAGAATCAACCTAGAACTAAGAAGTTTCTTAACAGTGAAAACAATTAATCAGTGGAACGGCTTGCCTTCAGAAGTTGTGAATGCTCCAACACTGGAGGCTTTTAAGAAGAGATTGGACAACAATTTGTCTGAAATGGGATAGGGCCTCCTGCTTGAGCAGGGGGTTGAACCAAAAGACCCCCAAGATCCTTTCCAACTCTGTTATTCTGAGTAAATATTTAGGCATCTAAGAAAAATCAAATGCATAAATTACAGAATTAGGGAGGCCTAGCAAAGCTTGTGAGAAATATCCAGGAGTACTAATAAGCCACCAGTTGTTGTTTTTTAAAGAAAACCTAATACAGTACTTGGCTCCATTAACAGAAACATCATGTTCAGATCATTGGAGGGAATTGTTTCTTTGTATGCTGTGCTGATTAGAAAAGCCAAAGTCCAGCGTTTAGTTCTGCGAGTTGCACTTCGAAAGGACATGGAGATGCTGGAGCAGATTCTCCCAAAAAGTGTCAAGATGATGGGGGTGCTGCAATACTTATAAGTGCAAGAACCAATCCCGAGTCACTTTTTTCAGTGCCATTGTAACTTCAAGTGGTCGCTAACTGAATGAAGTCAAGGATTATCAGTATTGTTTTCCAGGAGCATTTGCAGTTTATCTTAGAGTTTTAACCTCTGACACAGATTTTTTTTATTTGCACTGTTATTTTTATTTTGGCTGTGTTTCACTATTTATAAACTATTGTCCGCTATCTTTGCTTTAAAACAGGGGTGGGGAACTAGGTATGGCCCCGTTGTGACCTGTAGACTTCAACTTCCAGAATTCCTGAGTTGGCTAGTTCAGGAATTCTGGGAGTTGAAGTCCACAGGTCATAAAGGGGCCATAGCTCCTGATCCCTGCTTTAAAGGTATTGTATCCCTCCTTGGAGATTATTCTACAGGACAGAAAAGGAGGACCAACACGTACCACGCATCAATCTTCCTTTTTCTGACCTCTGCCAAAGCAACCTGCATGCCAAAGACCTCAGGGAAGTGCGACAGCAGACTGAAGGACTTGGTGTGACGTGTGAGCCAGACGTCTTCTCCCCGCACCAGTTGTCACTGTGGGAGATCACAACCCAGTCCTTGGCTTCGGGAAGCCATCTCACAGGGCTAAGAGAAACCGAAAGATAGTTGATAAGAGTCCTTCAAAAAGCCAAGAGGTTATTCTGTGAACTGAAGAATGGCAGAATCTATTCTCCATCCTTTCAGGGAACATGACAGGGAATGAACAGCAGCTAATCCTCAACTTACAGCCATTTGTTTAGTTACCATTTGAAGTTACAATGGCTCTGCAAAAAGTGACGTGTGATCAATGGTGGGATTCGAATTGTTTTACCACCGGTACAGTGGGCGTGGCTTGGTAGGCGTGGCTTGGTGGGTGTGCCTTGCCTAACGCCGGCGCACAGCTTTCCCCACAGCAGGTGAGACCTGCAGTTTCAATCAGCTGAGAGGATAAAGAAGAGAAAAGCGCAGGGGCAGATGGGAGGGCCGATCCTGGGCTTCTCTCTTCTTTCTCCTCTCAGCTGATCGTCAGCTTTTTTTATTACCGGTTCTGCCAAACCGGTCCAAACCGGTAGCATACCACCACTGCGTATGACCATATGTCATGCTTATGGCCATTGCAGCATCCCTATGGTTATGGGATTAAAATTCAGAGACTTGGCAACTGGCATCTATTTACGATGGTTTGCAGTGCACCAGAATCATGTGGTCATCTTTTTGTGGCCTTCTGACCAACAAGGCTAATGGGGAAGCCAGATTCCCTTAAGAACCAGGTTACTAACTTAACTGCAATGTGTCAGGATTTCAGCAATCGCTCTAATTAAATCATGATTCTCGAGCCAAACTTCAAAAAACTACAAAGGATTCATTAGAAGCGACATACTGGCACTGCCCTGCATGAAGCCAACTCTGGCATACGTAATTTACTGTGACCCTCTTTCCCCCCTTCCCCCCTGGGTGCCTCATAAACCTGATTCTCCAATTGAGCACATTCACAGGCTGGGTGTCATCATTCACATTCTCCAATTAAATATATTCCTGGGCAAAATCTCTGGTAGTTTTATATATATATATATATATATATATTTGTTTTCGTAGATTTTCACGGGTACAGGTATGCAGGTCTTGGTGTCTTCGGGTCTTTTCCCATGTAAGATTGACACGGGAAAAGACCCGAACACACCAAGACCTGCATATATATATATATATACATACATACATACATACATATAATTATTATTATTAATTCCTCTGTTAGATTGCAAATAGAGGGTTAAATCATTCTATCTGCCTGAAGCAGTGCAGCAAGAACTCAGCCGCAAACCATGAAGGACTTGAAAAGTGATCACAAATATCTTGAGCAGAGAAATTTCCTGACAGTGAGAACAATAAACCAGTTGAACCGCTTGCCTTCAGAAGTTGTGGGTGCCCCATCCCTGAAGGTTTTTAAAAAGAGACAAGACATCATTTGTCTGAAATGGCAACAGATCTCCAGCTTGAACAGAGTGCGGGGGCGGGGTTTGAACTAGTAGATCTCAGGGTTCCTTCCAACTCAGTTATTCTCTTATCCTTCTATTATACAATTCGGGCCCCCAATTAAGAAATATTTAAGACTTGTATGCCTCAATAGCAAGTAAAATGGTTTGCTCGCCTGGAAAGGATGTCCTGGGTTTCAATACTACACGAGGCATATTATACCAAAAGATGAGAAGGTCAAAAAACACAAGGCAGAACCAGAAGAAGACGGAGAGACAACATCAAAGACATACTTACAACAGCATCAAGGGCAAGGGAGAGCAACAACCTAAACTTTGTACATCCCTCAATACCGGAAGCGATAAAAGGGGAAGTAAAGAAGAAGAAGAAACCTCAATATCTCAGACCGTTTTTCTAGTGCTCGTTTTGAACAAACACTCACTCCATGGCAAGGCATGGGAAGTTTCATGGAATTCCAGTTGAAGGAAGATAATAGGTATAAGTGTAAACATAGTTATGAATACATGAAATGGATATATATAAGAGAAATAAAAAGAAACAATAGGACAGGGACGGTAGGCACGATGGTGCGCTTATGCACGCCCCCTACAGACCTCTTAGGAAAGGGGTGAGGTCAATAGTAGACAGTCTAAGGTTAAAGTTTTTCGGGTTTGGAGAAGAAACCACAGAGTCAGGTAGTGCATTCCAAACACTGACCACTCTGTTGCTGAAGTCATATTTCCTGCAATCACGTTTGGTCTTGTTACCGTAAGCCATAACAAAGAAATTACATGAGCCAGGATGTGATCAAAATTCAGGTGCTTTACAACCAGCATGCAGTATATCACAGAATTGAATACACCCCCTCATATTTTGTAAATATTTAAGTATATCTTTTCATATGACAAAACTGAAGAAATGACACTTGGCTACAATATAAAGTAGTGAGTATACAGTTTGCACAACAGTGTAAACGTTAACCTTCAAAATAACGCAATACACAGCCATTAATGTCTAAACTTCTGGCAATAAAAGTGAGTACACTCCTAAGTGATAATGTCCAAATAGGACCCAAAGTGTCAATACTTTGTCTGGCCACCATTATTTTCCAGCACTGCTTTAACTCTCTTGGGCATAGAATTCACTAGAGCTTCACAGGTTGCCACTGGAGTCCTCTTCCACTCCTTCGTGATGATGCCACGGAGCTGGTGGATGTTAGAGATCTTCCATTTCAGGATGCCCCACAGATGCTCAATAGAGTTTAGGTCTGGAGACACGCTTGGCCAGCCCATCACCTTTACCCTCAGCTTCTTTAGAAAGGCAGTGATCATTTTGGAAGTGTGTTTGGGGTTATCATGTTGGAATACTGCCCTGTGACCCAGTCTCCGAAGGGAGAGGGTCATGCTGTGCTTCAGTATGTCAAAGTACATGTTGGCATTCATGGTTTCCTCAATGAACTGTAGCTCCCCGGTGCCGGCAGCACTCATGCAGCCCCAGACCATGCCATTCCCACCGCCATGCTTGACTATAGGCAAGAAACACTTGTCTTTGTACTCTTCACCCAGGGCTGGGATTCTACCAGTTTGCACCTATTTGCTAGAACCAGTTGTTAACATTCTAAGCAGTTCAGAGAACCGATTGTTAGAAGAAATTACTGGCCTAATCCTGTAAGGAAGGCAGGAAGGAAACATTCTGAAGTTGCTTACAGAAACTCCCTCTCTGTTAACCCTTATTACATTCTTGGCAGGACTAGACTTCCTGTCTCAGGAACATCTCTGGAGGTTTTTTTCCCCCCTCCTTTGCTGGTACTTTGCTTGTTTGGAGTGACCATTCAAAATTACAATGGCACTGAAAAAGGTGACTTATGACCATGTTTCACACTTACAACTGTTGCAGAATCCCCACAGACATGAGAGGCTGAGGCGAGGAGATGTGTGCCTCGATGTGAGTGATATTGAGTTGGCCACACCCAGCCAGTCACATGACCACCAAGTCACGCCCAACAACTTAGCCATGCCCACAGAACCGGTTGTTAAAAATTTTTAATCCCACCCCTGCCTGGCACGCAATAGGTCACTCCGAAGAGACCCGCTGTGCATGCTCGCACACACCACCGCCCAACAGCTGATTGTCGGGTATCTGGCGTGCATGCGCAGGGGGTGGAGAGGGTGCATGGGAGACATGTGCGCATGCACAGGGACGCGCTGTGTGTGAGGAGGTCACACACGCATGCGCAGGGATGCATGCGCAGGGATGCACTGTACAGAGATGCATGGCGCACAAGGGGGAATCAAGCACGCATGCACAAAGATGCGTGGTCCATGAGGGGGGTCTCACACACATGCACAGGGGGCGTGGGTGGGAGCATGCATTGCCTTCTGGGTGGTGGCATGCGGACATGCATAAGTGAGAGCAAGCGCAATGATCGGCATGGGAGCCAAAAAAGGTTAGTCACCATTGGCCTAGGCCATCTTGATGTAGAGCAACAATTCGTTTTTTCAGCTCCTCAGAGAGTTCATTGCCATGAGGTGCCATGTTGAATTTCCAGTGACCAGTATGAGAGAGAAAGAGAGAGCGATAATACAAATTTAACACACCTGCTGCCCCTACACATCTGAGACCTTGTAACACTAAAGAGTTACATTACACCAGGGAGGGAAAATGGCTACTTGGGCCCCAACTGGACATTACCACTTAGGGGTGTGCTCACTTTTGTTGCCAGCAGTTTATACATTAATGGCTGTGTGTTGCGTTATTTTGAGGGGAGAGCACATTTACACTGTTATGCAAGCTGTATACTCACTACTTTACAATGTAGCCAACTGTCATTTCTTCAGTGTTGTCACATGAAAAGATATACTTAAATATTCACAAACTGTGAGGGGATGTACTTACTTCTGTGATATACTGTATATTTACAAAAGTTGCAGCATCCTGTGGTCACCATTTGCAACAGGTTTCCAACCAACAGAGTCAAAAGGGGAAGCCAGAGTTGCTTAATGACTACATAATTCATTTAACAACTGCAATGATTCGCCTGACAACCAACGTGAGGGCTGGGGAATTTAGAGAGTTGAAGTCCACATACATGCTATCACTGCAATCTCTTCTAGGTGATGGGTGATAATAGAATACATTTTGTTGCATTAACTAAGTTGCATTAACAGAGAAATTCAATCAAGATCAAGGGAGGTATTAGTACTGTTCTATAAAGCCTTAGTAAGACTATACCTAGATTACTGCATCCAGTTTTGGTTACCACACTATGAAAAAAGATGTTGAGACTCTAGAAAAAGTGCAGAGAAGAACAAACAGGATGATTAGGGGACTGGAGACTGAAACATATGAAGAACGGTTACATGAATTGGGCTTGGCTAGTCTAGTGAAGAGAAGGACCAGGGGAGACATGATAGCAGTCTTCCAATATCTGAGGGGCTGCCACAGAGAGGAAGGGGTCAAACTATTTTCTAAAGCATCCGAAGGCCAAACAATGGATGGAAATTGAACAAGGAGAGATTTAACCTGGAAATAAGGAGAAATTTATGACAGTGAGAACTATCAATCAATGGAACAGAAGTTGCCTTCAGAAGTTGTGGGAGGTTCATCACTGGAGGCTTTCAAGAAGAGATTGGACTGCCGTTTGTCAGAAATGGTGTAGAGTCTCCTGCTTGGGAGTGAGCTGGAAGGTCCCTTCCCACTCTGTAATTCAGAGGTGGTATTCAGCAGGTTCTGACCAGTTCTGGAGAATCATTAGTGGAAATTTTGAGTAGTTCAGAGAACCAGCAAATACCACCTCTTACTGGAGATTTTACATTATCCTTCCCCTGCCACACCCACAGAACCGGTAGTAAAAAAATTTGAATCCCACCACTGCTGTTATTCTGTTGCTTCTGTCTTCTCATTACATATACTTTAGCTGCCCTTTGAAGAGATCAGATGACAGAAATGCCATCTGATCTCTCAGAAGGGAAGAAGCTCCTTGGATGAGAAGCGAAACACCTTCAAGGAAAAAAAGCAAGAAAGTCCAGTTGCCTTTTGAAAAAGCACTTTTGGGACTCTGGAAGATGCTTTATCTGTATCTGATTCCCAGGCTGGAGTGAAATGAAGGTAAAAAGATGGTGATGCAGTAGAAAAACGTGGTTTGCTCAGGCACATTTGTTCTGGAGTGTTTAAAGATCCCTTAAACTATATATGATTTTTCAGAAGGAAAGATTTAAGACAGAGGTCTCCAAACTTGGCAACTTTAAGACTTGTGGATTTCAACTCCCAGCTATGCTGGCTGGAGAATTCTGAAAGTTGAAGTCCACAAGTCTTAAAGTTGCCAAGTTTGGGGACCTCTGATTTAAGAGGTTTTCCAGACCAAGAAACCCTTGAGATACCCATCAAGGAAACTTCTACCATCTACAGTCATGCATCTTCTGCACAAAATCAAACTGTACCTGGTCACAACATCACCAAACATACAACAGCTCTGAGGCAATCAATTCTGAAAGATGGGAAAATAGGGTTTACCTGGATTAGCCTGTTTCCCATTTTTTAAATCTTCTTGCGACATGGAATCTTTCTGCATCTCACAGATCCGTACAACAAATCTTGCTGCACAAGCAGTCTTGAGATTTTCCTTATCTGTTTAAAATAGTTTTCTTTTTTTTCCCAGTGTGGATCAAAATGGAGGGATCTGTCCCTGGCACATAAAAACAGTTCCAAGGACGATATTAGCAGCTCAGGAATATGGCTTCTTTGATGGCATCTCTTGTTAGTTCAATGCTGAAGGCAAAGCTACCATGGACAATTATATAAGGACCTGCCCTATGTTTTGGAATCCAGATTGTAACTGGATAATCAGGATGTTTCCCCTAGACCTGCTCAAGTTAATAGATCTTTAATAACTCACCCCCCATAAACTCAAAATTTGCATGAGCCATTTGCATCATCCACCCACAGCAGTGTTATCCAAAGGTTTGATGATTCATATCGGAAAATGCTTCCAAGATTCTTTTCTTCTGAATTATTCCCAGCATCTAGCATCTCATTAATTTCAGAATGAGATCTACATGTCCCTTCACAGTTTTTCCTCCTTGTTATTTTCATTTCTGGACTGTAGGCAAAACTGAAGACTTCTCAATTTGATGAAGTTTCCGATATCATCTTTCATAAGTTGCGTTGACAGAGGGATTCAATCAAGCTCAAGTAAAGCCTTAGTAAGACCACACCTAGAGTCCTGCATCCAGTTTTAGTCAACACACTATAAAAAAGATGTTGAGACTCTAGAAAGAGTAAAGAGAAGAGCAACTAGGATGATGAAGGGACTGGAGACTAAAACATATGAAGAACAGTTACAAGAACTAGGCATGGCTAGTCTAGTGAAGAGAAAGACCAGGGGAGATATGATAGCAGTCTTCCAATATTTGAGGGGCTGCCACAGAAAGGAGGAGATCAAACTATTTTCTAAAGCACCGGAAGGCCAGTCAAGGAATAATGGATGGAATCTGATCAAGGAGATATTCAACCGGGAAATAAGGAGAAACTTTCTGACAGTGAGAACAATCAATCAATGGAACAGCTTCCCCTCTGAAGTTCTGGGAGCTTCATCACTGGAAGCTTTCAAGAAGAGACTGGATTGCCATCTGTCAGAAATGGTGTAGGCAGGATCTCCTGCTTGGGCAGAGGGTTGGACTAGATGTCCTACAAGGTCCCTTCCAATTCTGTTAATCTGTATCAAATGGGTAATACACTGAAGACCCATCACAATGTAATCATGGTAGCCTAAACTTGAAAAGGAAGACAGAAATAGTCCAGTCCAACCTTTTCACCACTATAGAAAAATCATCCTTCACAGATGAAAACTGGGAATCACAAAGGATGTTGGCTTACAAATCATTATGCTGATTCTTTAAATTACAGGCTGTCCTTGACTTAAGACCACAATCGAGCCCAAAATTTTTGTTGCTAAGCAATTGCTAAGTGAGATTTGCCACATTTTATAATTTTTCTTGCAGCAATTGTTAAATGAATCGCAGCAGTTATTAAGTTAATAAGATTGTTGTTCAGTGAATCTGGCTTCCCCTTTGGCTTTGCTTGTTAAAAGGTCACAAAAGATGATCACATGACTCTGGGACACTGCAACAGGTCATAGATACATGCCAGTTGCCAAGCACCCAAATTTTGATCCCGTGACCATGGGGATGCTGCAATGGTCATAAGTGTGAAATACGGTCATACGTCACTCTTTTCAGTGCCATTGTAACTTCAGACACTCACTAAATGAATGATTGTAAGTTGAGGACTATCTGTAGGCTGACTGGAAATGAGTTTGTAGTTTTTATTCGTCTCCTGTTAAATATCTAGTGTAAAGAATTCGTCCATTTCCAAGATAGCTTATTCCTCTGAAATAGTTCGCTATGAAGGTGAAATAAATTTTCCTGAATTTTGTCCTTCTTCATTGTGGATCAAATCAGTGGTGCGTTTCAAAAAAAATTTTTTACCACCGGTTTGCTGGCTTGGTGGGCACGCTTTGCACGCATGCACACACTTTGGGCACGCGCACCAAACATGCGCTTTGCGCAAGCACAGCGGCTTTCCAACTCACCTCCTGCAAACCTGCACTCTCCCTGTCGCTTCAGCAGCTGCCGCGCAGCACTCTGCTGTGCCACGCAAAGCAGTTGCGCTTCAAAAGCAGAGCATAAAGGTTGAGTATGGGAGCCTGAGTGGCTGGGTGGGCCCAACAGCAGAACGTCAGAGAGAACCAGTTTGGTCTCCGCTGCTCATCGCCGCTGTCTCTGCAGAACTGGGCCAAACTGGTAGAATGCCACCACTAGTTCAAATTTGTTCCACCAAGATCTTCAACTACCCAACAACGCTGTTATATTGTATGTTAAATTGTGGGGGGTCCTTGGTGCTCTCTGAGCATAATGGTTTTCTTGCAGACATTTCATTCGATGCACTGATGATGTTACCTAGTATGCAGAGGTCTTCAAACCCCAAAAACTTTAACCTTAGACTGTCTACTATTGACTTTACCCCTTTCCTAAGAGGTCTGTAGCGGGCGTGCATAAGTGCCTACTATCTCTGTCCTATTGTTTCTTTTACTTTTCTTATATGTATCCATGTATTCATAATTATGTTTTTACTTATACCTATTATCTTGTAAGCAATTGACAAACCAAATAAATAAATAAAATAAATAAATAAATAAAATAAATAAATAATTCAGAGTACCGGCAAGTCCCACCTCGGACTTGCCCCGTCCCCATCTCTTCTCTGCCTCCCGAATCCCAGCTGATCGACAGGGTCTTATTTTGTTGCCCTGCACAGGAGAACAGAGCTAGAAAGCAGGTTAGAGGGGTGGGGAGGGAATGGGATTTTGCAGTAACCTTTCCCTGCCATGCCCACCAAGTCACACCCACAGAATCGGTAGTAAAAAAATTTGAATCCCACCACTGCTAGTTTGGTAATGAAATGTCTGCAAGAAAACCACCAAGCTCTGAGGGCACCAAAAACCACACCGTTCGATCCTGAGCTACAAATATTCTATTTTATGTAGGTTAATTGGCTCTTCTTCAGACTAATTATATCCAGATCCTTCAGCTGTGCCTCATAACACTTAAGAAGAACTTTAGAAAGTCTTATCTTTGAAATTATTTTTATTTAAACAAAACACCAAGAAGTCTTTAAAGACAGAAATTAAGGAATGAAACATAGGAAGAAAAATAAATAAATCTAAACCCATAGATTGGGATTAGGCATAACTGCAGAGAGGTGGGTGTCAAATTAGAGAAAATGGTGATCATGGCTATAACACTGAAGTTTCCCCTCACAAACACACACATATTATTAAATATCTTTTGCCTGAAAAAGGAAGGTGGGACTTTAATCTGCAGCTCTTGGCTTGTTTTGATCCATTTCTTCCAGGTGCTCAAATTGAGAGCAGAGTAAATATACTTGTAATCTTAAAAAGAGGCACAACATTTTAGACAGAGTAACACAATAACAGAGCTAGAAAGCACCTTGGAGGTCTTCTAGTCCAACCCCCTGCACAAGCAGGAGACCCTATACCAGAGGTGCCCAAACTTGGCAACTTGGCAACAGCTATGCTGGCTGAGGAATTCTGGGAGTTGAACTCCACAAGTCTTAAAGTTGCCAAATTTGGGGACCTCTGCCCTATACCATTTCAGACAGTCTCTTCTTAAAAGCCTCCAGTGATGGAGTACCTACAACTTCTGAAGGCAAGCCGTTCCACTGGTTAATTGTTCTGTCAGGAATTTTCTCTTTAGTTCTAGGTTGGTTCTTTTCTTGATTATTTTCTATCCATTGCTTCTTGTCCTGCCTTCAGGTGCTTTGGAGAATAGCTTGACCCCCTCTTCTATGTGGCAGCCCCTAACTATTGGAAGACTGCTGTCATGTCACCCCTAGTTCTTCTTTTCACTAGACTAGACATACCCAATTCCTGCAACCATTCTTCATTATGTCTTGGCCTCCAGTCCCCTAATCATCTTTGACGTTCGTATTCCATATGGCAGAGAAGTCTAGAGAGCATCCTGAAGATGTTATGCAACAGCTGTTATGAAAAACAAAGTCATCTAATGAGGAAAGCGGAAGATAAGGAAGAAACTCAACATTCCCCATTTTGACTATCTGAGGTGTGACAGGAATGGATGAAGAATTTTTCTTATTATACCCTGTAATAATCAAGGTGAGTTATAGCAATCCTTATGGTGTCTATTTCCCAACTTTGTTCTGAAGTATTGACATATTTCTGTATAAAAATATTTATATAAGCAGGAATCATTCCATTTGGTATTACTTAGTAATATATACACACTAGCTCTATACCTGTGCTTCGCTACTAAACTATGTGATCGGACTTAGTTTTGGGGGAGGAAAATAAGGGGTAAAATTCTGCCTCTGCCTACCAGCATCCATTGGTATTCATCTGGCTAGCATCCTGTCAATGTGTGAGAGCCTTGAGGGCTGCTTGGAAAATGAAACATGGAAACTGAAACAGTATTTGCTATGAGAGCAAGAAGGAGACAGCAAGGAGCCTGGGTGTGGCTTAGCTCATCTGTTCTGTACTAAAGCTGCTGCTGCTTTGAAACTGAAGCTCCTCTCCTCTGCTTGTGTTTTGCATTTGGAACAGATTTCTTTTCAGGTTGGGAGGGGGAGTAGAACTCCTTAGCATCAGAGCGTGTAATAATAATATACAAAATACTAATGCTCTGATGGTCATTTCAAAAAATCCTTTCAGTGAGCACTTAGAAGGCAAGAGAACCATACACGCCAAATTTCAAGTTTGTAGGCTTTACGGTTCTGGAGATTTTGTGATGATGCATGAGTGGTATTTCACTTTTTTATATAGAGATGGGGGTCATGTTTATTGTTTGATCAATACCCCTTGTTTTGTTTTGCTCATTTTGCTGTCTATTAGATTATTTTAGTCTGGGCTGTCTGTTTGATTTAACGTTCTTCATTGTTTTTATGCTTTTTCTAATTTTGTATACTACAGTAATCGGAGTCAGTTGGTGGCCAATCCATTACATTTAAATAAATAATAATCACTGACAAGTTAAGCAACTCTTTGCTCAAAAAAAATCTTCAAGACACCATTGTACTGTAGGGTTGTTGTTGTTTTTCAAAATGTTTTGTACACTTTTAAGTAGCACTAATCCAAAGGAAAATATACTTGCATTTTCCTTTCTTCTGCTACAGAAGCAATGAGCAAGACAAAGTAAATTAATTTCTTACATTGCAGAAATCTTCTAATGAACTGGGGTTCAGGAAGCCATTCTAGTAAAGGCATATTAGGAGAAGGAAGAGTACAGATCAAGCAGAGATACAACAGGGAAACTCTTTCTATATAATTACTATAGAGGGTATTTCAGCCATAAAACCAGAGTAGTATAGCAAGCTGTTCATGAGGCTACAATTCTAATTATAAGATGTTATAGATACATTAGCTTCTGTAATTAACGTTTTGTCTCCTGGCATTCTAGCCAATCTCCCATGGCTATTTTTTGGATAAATTGTTTAAAGAGAAAGGTAGGCAATTCCTGGTATTCAGGTGACCCCAATAGTTTTAGTTTCTGATTTTGCTTTACAGAGAAAAACTTCACAAAACAGTATATTATAATAAAAGGGAGCTTTATAATAAAGACAAGATCATAACAATTAAAAAAATTTAATTGGCCATCCATATAACTTATTTACGATTATATTGTTTCCCAACTTTAAGTATTCTTGTAATGTTGGTGCTCAAAATAGAGTTAGGCAATTAACAAAGTTATCTCTGAATCAGGGAGTCATTAAGATAAAATTAATCCTTCCTCACTTAGCCTGAATGTGACTTATGAAATCAAGAAATAGATACTTAGATAAGCAACTGTAAATACATATGCTATCTTATTGTATACTCTTATTTCATTCTTGCCTTTGACATGTGATTTGAACCAGCACTTAAAGTCTTTCAGGGTATTTGTCTTTCAGGATCTGGTGAATCCACTAGGTTTCTTTCAAAACAAATCTTTATAACAGGGATGTCCAACTGTGTCAACTTTAGGACCCATGGATTTAACTCTGAGAAATCCCCAGCCAGCCATACTGACTGGGGAATTCTGGGAGTTGAAGTCTTAAAGTTGCCAATGTTGGACACTTCTGTTTTATAGGATCATGAGTTAGTTGACTGATCAGAGGGTTAATGGACACTGTTACCCCCAGGAAGAGATCCACCCAAGATGGCTGGTGCTTCTAGATCCAGATGTAATGGGACAGCAATTCCAACCCACCTTCTGGCCCACACAACTGGATGACTGCAAGTTAGGGAAGACCACAGTTGCTTTCCCTTGCCCAGATGGCCTTTCCAAACTACTCTCTTTGAGTCTTTTTAATCTGCCTTTCTCATTTTGCTCTGTGGGTGTGATGAGCTTCATCTATTACATAATGGCAAATCTAAGAGTGTTGAAATGCTGGGCCTCATAGCTGATGGGGAGGGATTAAATCACTTCTACAGACACCTTGGAAACAGGTGTTTGCTTCTATGCAGTTGGCCAATAAGCTGGCAAGGGCCAGGTTGATCCATAGCACAACCCTAAATCCTGAATGCTCTGGAGCTCTTTGTGGAATGATGTTGGATCAAGAGGACGAGAACTGCCAGGAGATGTTGAACTGTCCCCTGGGAAGCAGCATGGAAATGTAATCATGCTCTCTTTTGTAATGGACACCACACACTGTTTTCTTTCCAGTACGCTAGTCACTGAAGCTGGTTGGATGCAAGACATCTTCTCACGGCACCATTCTTCTGCATCTTGTCTTCGGCCTCCTCCAGTGGTCTCTAGGAATGCAGCTGACCTTGGTTTCTTTGCCAAGCTAGGTTGGCCCTTGCGGAATTTTGCTCGGCGATTTTTGAACCATACCTGTGATGGGGCCAAGAAGGGTTGGGGGGAAAAATGATTTACTTGGATTAAGAACTGTAGAAATTCTTCATTGTAAGAAAAAGTTATTTGCAGTTACAAAATTGTAAAGTGTGAACACGGAAAGTGGAATTAAATCAAAGGAAATTCCTGCCTTGCAGAAACTTAGCAGCACAGGTGAAAACATTCTGGATCAACTATTTTATTATTATTTTTCAAAGTGTATACAGATAGTTCTCAACGTACAACCACAATTGGACCAGAATCTCCATTACTAAGCAAAGTGGTTGTTAAGTGTGCCCAATTCTACAAACTTTTTTGCCATGGTTGTTAAGTGAGTCACTGCAGTTGTTAAGTGAAGCATATGGTCATTAAGTAAAGTCAATCTCCCCCATTGATTTTGCTTTTTGGAAGCCAACAGGGAAGGTCATGAATGGTGATCATATAACACTAGAACATGGCAACCATTGGCAGCCAATTGCCAAGAGCTACACTGTGATCATGTAACTATGGGGCTGCTGTGACAGTCATAAGTATGAGGACTGGTTGTAAGTCATTTTTTTCTGTGCTGTTGTAACTTCAAATGGTCACTAAAGGAATGGCTGTATGTCAAGGACTACCAGTATATCACTGTTGCCTATAAGGATTTGTCTTGATGACAAAGATGATTAGGGGACTAAAGACTAAAACATATAAAGAACAGTTGGTGGAACTGGGTATGTCTAGTCTGATGAAAAGAAGGACTAGGGTGAGATGATAGCAGTCTTCCAATATCTCAGGGGCTGCCACAAAGAAGAGGGAGTCAAGCTATTCTCCAAAGCACCTGAGGGCAGGACAAGAAGCAATGGGTGGAAACTAATCAAGGAGAGAAGCAACCTAAGAACTAAGGAGAAATTCCTGACAGAACAATTAACCAGTGGAACGGCTTGCCTTCAAAAGTTGTAGGTGCTCCATCACTGGAGGCTTTTAAGAAGAGACTGTCTGAAATGGTATAGGGCAGAGGTCCCCAAATTTGGCAACTTTAAGACTTGTGGAGTTCAACTCCCAGAATTCCTCAGCCAGCATAGCTGTTGCCAAGTTGCCAAGTTTGGGCACCTCTGGTATAGGGTCTCCTGCTTGTGCAGGGGGTTGGACTAGCTATTCTCCAAAGCACCTGAGGGCAGGACAAGAAGCAATGGGTGGAAACTAATCAAGGAGAGAAGCAACCTAAGAACTAAGGAGAAATTTCCTGACAGAACAATTAACCTGTGGAACAACTTGCCTCCAGAAGATGTGAATGCTCCAACACTTGAAGTTTTTAAGAAGAGATTGGATAACCATTTATCTGAAGTGGTGTAGGGTTTTCTGCCTAAGCAGGGGGTTGGACTAGAAGACCTCTAAGGTCCCTTCCAACTGTTATTCTATTCTGTTTTGTTCTGTTCTGTTCTGCTCTGCTCTGCTCTGCTCTACTGTTCTACGTGTTTCTTTCTCTCCTCTTTGACTACATGACAGTACAAGGAGCTTGCCCCACACTACCCACATAATCAAGTAGTTAAAACAGGTAAGGAAAGAAGAAATACACCCAGATGCAATGTATTTCTTTATTACCCAAGAAAAACACGCACACCTTATGCTGGTAAATGGGTTGGAAAGAATCTGTATTTTATGGGTGGTGTAGGACAATGTTTCCCCACCTTGGCCACTTCCAGATATGTAAACCTCAAATCCACAGCCAGTGTAGCCATTGATGAGAATTCTGGGAGTAGCAGTCCTCACCTCTTAAATTTGCCAATGTTGGGAAACACTAGTGTGGGACTTTGGGAAACAAGGTAACTCTTAATGCAATAGTGTACTTTTTCCTTTCTTATTAAGAAAACATGTCTCTAACATGCTTGTTTCTTTTAATTATGCAAATTATACAAAATATACTTTCGAATGCACAGCTCTTTATAAAATGTACACTTCAAATGCAATTACCCATAATGGACAGTTGCTAACGCCCAATTTTACTAAGTAGTCATGTTTCATGTTTCATCACCTAATTCAATGTTTCTCAACTTCAGCAACATTAAGAGGTGTGGACTTCAACTCCCAGAATTCCCCACCCAAAATTCGAGGAACTGAAGTCCACAGCTGTTAAAGTTATTAAGATTGAGAAACACTGCCCTAATTTATACTACAGTACTCTATATCAGGGGTCTCCAACCTTGGCAACTTTAAGCCTGGAGGACTTCAACTCCCAGAATTCCCTGCTCTATATGAAAGTTTGAAGATAGGAAAGCAGACACTAGGGGGTGCTATACGTTACAGACTGCTAGCTAAAAACACTGAGGGTGCTTGGGGTTCTCTGAGCTTGGTTGTTTTCTTGCAGATGTTTCATTACCCAATGCAACATCTGCAAGAAAACAATCAAACTCACAGAACCCCAAGGACCCCCTCATTTCAACCTGAAATGAAGTATTAGTATTAGCACTAGTGAAGTATTAGTACCACTTTTGGGAACCATATTACAAAAAAGATGTTAAGACTTTGGAAAAAGTCCAGAGAAGAGCAACTAAGATGATCAAAAGCTTGAATACCAAAACGTGAAGAACAATTGCAGGATTTGGTTTGGTGAGGCTAAAGAATTAGGGGCGACACGATAGCAGTATTCCAGTATTTGAGGGACTGCCACAAAGAAGAGGGGGTGAAATTATTCTCCAAAGCACCAGAGAGGGCAGGAGAAGCAACAATGGTTGGAAACTAACCAAAGAAGAAGCAACATGGAATTAAGGAGAAACTTCCTAACAGTGAGGACAATTGACCAGTGGAACAGCTTGCCTCCAGAAATCATGGGTGCTCCATCACTGGATGTTTTTAAGAAAAGACTAGACAGCCACTTATATGAAATAGTATAGGTTCTCCTGTTTGAGCAGTGGGCTGGACTAGAAGACCTCCAAGGTCCCTTCCAACTCTATTTATAAATATTCTTCTTTATCGGTATCTACAACAGTGTCTTAGCAGATGTTATTATGTCATCCTTTAAAGAGCATTCATAGACTTCTTTTCACATTCCTAATTAAAATGTAACCAAAGGTGGAACACTGTTCTAATACACATGCATGTAAATACATACATGGTTATGTGGGAGAGTATGTGTCCATTGCTAATCACACATGCCCATCAGGGAAATATAGCCAAGTGGTTTTGCATGGCGCTGGAGTGCAATCAAATTAATTGAGATTAAAATTTCCTGACTATGCAATGAATATTAACACACTCAGGAAAGTTGTTAAACTCTCCAGTTGTTAAACTGAATAGCCAGTTGTTAAACTCTCTTCACTGGGTACAAGAAAACTTATTACATCATAAAGAAGAGCAAAATTGCAGGTAATAAGATAAGGGTACATAGCATGTCCATGGAAAGATAAGAATATTACAAAACATTTAAGAATGGTCTGTCATAAATTGTGAAAACTTGAAAAATATGACGCCAGCACCCTGTTCAGAGAGAGTTGTAAAAAGTCAAACCATTAATTAAATGGTTTCTGCATTTCCATTTATGAGGATGGGCAAATCCACTCAGTCTCTTGCAAAACTGGTGCCCAAATTGTGACAAAGATAATTCAAAATAATGGAATGGAATGGATAACCTCCATTCGAATCGTGACCACTTCTCATTGGGGGTGCAGGAGAAATTTTACTTAAATTCACATTCAGCTGCCAAGATTTAAATTCTGTGGCTTTGGGGCAAACATGGACTGAAATTTAGTTACCTGTTGAAGTTATGTTTTTTCCAAATTTTGTTCTACAATGTGTTATACAATCAAAAGGCAACATATCTTGGGAAACTTCTGCCCCCCAAATCAAAGAAATCCTTAGCCAAAACTTGTTTAACTCATGGGAAGGGCAAGAGGCAAAACAAGAGTCAAACCCAGAGGTGGCATTCAGCAGGTCTGACCAGTTCTGGAGAACCAGTAGTGGAAATTTTGAGTAGTTTGGAGAACCGGCACATACCACCTCGGACTGGCCCCATCCAGATCTATTCTCTGCCTCCCGAGTCCCAGCTGATCGGCTGGGTCTTCTTTGGTTGCCCTGCACAGGAGAACAGAGCTGGAAAGCAGGTTAGTGGGGTGGGGAGGGAATGGGGATTTTGCAGTAACCTTCCCCTGCCATTCCCACCAAGCCACACCCACCAAGTCACGCCATGTCCATGGAACCGATAGTAAAAAATTTTGAGTCCCATCACTGGTCAAACCAGCATGTGTATCACTATTAGTTGCTCCTCTTACTGGCAGTAAGCAATTTGCTGTTTTGTACAACTTTATAATTCTTGGCAATTAAGAATAATGGAGCTCAGAAGACAGGACCTCTGGTCCCGGTTACCAACCCAGATAGTATCCTGCAGAATAACAGAGTTGGAAGGGATCTTGGAGGTCTTCTTATCCAACCCCTTGCTCAGGCAGGAAACCCTATACTATGATATTTCCTACAAATAGTTGTGTAATCACTTCTTAAAAACCTCCAATGTTGGAGCGCCCACAACTTCTGGAGGCAAGTCGTTCCACCGATTAATTGTTCTCACTGTCGGGAAATGTCTCCTTAGTTCTAGGTTGGTTCCCCCCCTTGATTAATTTCCAGCCATCACTTGTCCTGCCTTCAGGTGCTTTGCAGATTGTAATCCATTGGAGCACATTGTACCAGGAGATCAATGCTTGACAGCTGAATCTTTGTTAGGGAAGTTTGATAACAGCAATAACAAAATGAAATCCACAAAAACCTTTGCAATAAAAATCTGCTACCTTGAAAAGCTTATGGTGATTTGAAACAGAGACAATACTGTATAGCAGTGTTTTTCAACCTTGGCAGCTTGAAGATGCGTGGACTTCAACTCCCAGAATTCAACGCTGGCTGGCTGGCGGGGGAATTCTATGAGTTGAAGTCCACACACCTTCAAGCTGCCAAGGTTGAAAAACACTACTGGAGAGGCTGGAGAGAAATGAGAAATGGGAATCTATTCTACAACATCCATCTGGAAGGGTTACAAAGGCTCACCTGAACCCGTGCTTCAGGTAGATTGGCAACCATGGCCAGGCGCTCCCTAGTGTTCACATCTGGGTAATGGGTTTCTTTGAAAGTGTTCTCCAGCACCTCCAACTGTTCTTCGGTGAAAGCTGTACGGATCCTCCGCCGTTTCTGGGCGAGTCCATAGGGCAGGTCCAGCAACAGGGCTGTGTGTTTGGAGAACGGAGGAAGGGATAGGTGACTTTTTGTTGGAATATATTGTTGGACTGTATTTTCGTGCAACAACTACAGTAATATTCAGTCAGTAAATGGCAGTGTTTACAAGTTTGGATTTATACTCTATTCTTCTAAGAAGAGCTTCCTATTTCCTGTTACATCCAAAACAGTTAAGCAGTAAAGCACATGGTGATTGTACATTTTGTTTGATCTGTGATGCTATATATAAACATTTCTAACACTTGTATCTCCCCAATTCATTCAAGGTCAAACCTAAATCCAAAGTAGAGAACCCTCTCTTCAGATCTGAGAGTCTTCTGTCAGTTTTGCTGGCAAATACCTGTAGCTCTGGTGTAGGCTGAGGGTGAAGGTTTGTTCTCTGAACTTGTTGGTTGGTTTCTGAACATTCCATTACCAGGCTGGGCTTCATCTTCAGCAGACTTTAATTTAAATTCTGCTGAAGTTGTTATCTAGCCTGAAAACAAAATGGAGTTTAGTTTAAATTACCCAGCCTGGTAACAAAATGTTAGGAACCCAACCCACAAGCTCGGAGAACAAACCTTCACCCTTATTCTGTCATTGCCAAATGAGAGCAAGATAAGATTTGATAAACAGATCCCCCAAAGAGGCATCCACCAAGGGGTCAAATACATCAAAATAGCAGATATAACTGAACAATAAAAGCACTGCCTCTTTTTGATGTCTGTCATGTGCATCACTCATATGTAAAAAGAGGCGGGGTTTTGATCACTCAGTAGTGCTCAATGTTTTGACACCATTCACACCTTTATTTATTTAAAACATTGATATAGCCGCCCATCTTTTAATCAACTTTCTGTGGCTCCCCATCAAGATATATAAAATCACATTAAACTATACTAGTAGTCCTCGACTTACAACAGTTTGTTCAGTGACTGTTCCAAGTTGCAACAACACTGAAAAAAGTGACTTATTACCGTTTTTCACACTTAGTACCACTGTGATTCCCTTAACAACTGTAGCAAGAAAGATTGTAAAAGGGAGCAAAACACAGTTAACTATTGTCTCTCTTAGCAACAGAAATTTTGGGTTCAATTGTAGTCTTAAGTCAAGGACTACTATAAAACAATCTAAATGTAGGAGAAGAAAAGGTGACTGAAGTCAAGAGAGGAATTAGCCTGCAGTCATTACATTCCCATTAGCCATCCAAGGGAGGGAGGGAGGGAGGGAGGGAGGGAGGGAGGAAGGAAGGAAGGAAGGAAGGAAGGAAGGAAGGAAGGAAGGAAGGAAGGAAGGAAGGAAGGAAGGAAGAAAGGAAGGAAGGAAGGAAGGAAGGAAGGAAGACCCAGCTGATTGAAAACATGAAAAACAACAAAAAATGGTGCCAAATCAAAGGTCTATAGGGAGACTATCCCTGTGAAATTTGTGAAGTGCTGGCAGGGGAGAAGAAAGATTGAATCTTTGTCATTCCTGTTTTAAGAAAACTATTCATTATGTTAGAAATGAAGCTTAAATTATAGATAAAGACACAGAGGTGGTTTTCAGCAGAAATTGTGAGTAATTCAGAGAACTGGCAAATAGCCCCTCTGACTGGCCCTGTCCTCATTTCTTCTCTGCCTCCCGAGTCCCAGCTGATCGGCTGGGTCTTCATTGGTTGCCCTGCACAGGAGAACGGAGCTGGAAAGCAGGTTAGTGGGGTGGGGAGAGAATGGGGATTTTACAGTATCCTTCCCCTGCCACGCCCACCAAGCCACGCCCACCAAGCCATGTCCACCAAGCCATGCCACGCCCACCAAGCTATCCCCACAGAACCGGTAGTAAAAAAAATTGAACCCCACCACTGTAAGGAGCGTGATGGTTAAACAAGGTATGTAGGGCAGCAATTGGACAATGGCTGTGTGATCCTCTCCTGACCAGCCTGACAGACAGAATCTCTCACCTGATAAATGGTCTGACATGAGGACCTCGCGGAGAGCAGAAGGCTGTGTCCCAGCCGCCGAAGTCAAGGGATAACTCTCTGATGTTGGTTGAGGGTGCGGCAGGATGCATCCCAGGGATGGGACGGCAAGAAGTGGATGAGCCATGGCTCCACGAAGGTAGTACATTATGTCTGCTCTCTTTGCTTGGAGGAGGTAAAAAAGAGACGACAAGATAGAGGTGACAAACACCTCCGAGGTCCCTTCAATCTCATTCATTCGAAGAAAGTTTCTAAGAAAATATATTGTCCCAAAGGTGCTTTTTCAAAAGTCCGCTGGACTTCCTTTGCTTTTTCTTGAAGATGTTCCATTTCTCATCCAAGAAGCTTCTTCAGTTCTTCAGATGTTCTTCAGAACTGAAGAAGCTTCCTGAATGAGAAGGAAAAACCAAGAGAGTCCAGTTGCCTTTTGAAAAAGCACCTTTGGGACAACCATGACCTGGATGACTGAGAATCTCCACAGATAACGTGAAAATATATTGTTATGAGTTGATCAACACTCTTTCTTATGTCATACTCAGGGCTGGGGGCCAGGGGAGATCTGGAGAGAGGAGGTTGAAAAATTCAAGATGGTGGACACAACTAGGCAATATACTGTACATTTTTAAAAGTCCACAAAAGGCAGGCAAAATAATGGTGCACGATCTGAGGGACAAAACAAATCAGGAAGAACTGAATAATGTATGTACAACCCAAAGGACAGAAGGGGAAGGGGGCGGCATGATTAAAACCTTTAAATATATTAAAGGGGTGAATAAAGTTCTAGAATTCAGTATTTCCAATGTTAAGGAAAAATAAAGAACACAGGGGCATAATCTCAAACTGACAGGAAGGAGGTTCAAAAGTTACGTTAGAAAGTATTACTTCTAGAGGTGGCATTCAGCAGGTTCTGACCAGTTCTGGAGAACCAGTAGTGGAAATTTTGAGTAGTTCAGAGAACCGGCAAATGCCACCTCTGACTGGCCCCGCCCCCATTTATTCTTGCCTCCCGAGTCTCAGCTGATTGGCTGGGTCTTCTTTGGTTGCCCTGCACAGGAGAACGGAGCTGGAAAGCAGGTTAGTGGGGTGGGGAGCAAATGGGGATTTTACAGTATCCTCCTTCCCCTGCCACATCCACCAAGCCACGCCCACAGAACCGGTAGTAAAATGTTTGAATCCCACCACTGATTACTTCACAGAAAAAGTAATGGAAGCTTGGAACCGACTTCCAGGGGAGGTAATAGGTCAATCATCAGTAACTGAGTTTAAACGTGCTAGGGATAAATACATATCTATCATCCAATAAAAATAAAAATAAAATAAAAATAAATAAACCATAAATATAATAATTAAAAATAAAAACTAATAAATTAAAAAAGAAAAAAAACACCAAAACCCTCAAAGGGCAGACTCAATGGACTTCTAGGTCTTCTTCTGCCATCAGTTGTTTATATTTCTATGGCACTTTTAAAAAATCTCTTGTGTGACTTTTTTGACCCTTTTGCTGATCCTTCTGTTGTGGGCCTTTCTCGACTGCCAAGCTGAACTGCTCTTCTGCATTGCAGTCAGCTGTCGCACAAGTCAATGCAAGCCAAATCAATTTTGCATTCTGCCTTTCGACGATATTGGAATCCGGGAAGCAAACATCACTTTAACACTGCTACAACTGAGGGCGAACTTAAACCTGCGTGACTCATGCCTAGGAACAGAAATGACGGCAGGTTGTTTGATTGTAGGTAATGTGTCGATGTTATCAAACCTGAAGTTTTCCTTGCTGTGTTGGAACCAACTCCATAAGTTATTGATTGTTTCCCTTTGATTGCACCTTGTCACAATCAATTCAATTCTTGGCATTTGCACAATGCAGGTAGTCTTCAACTTATGACCACAACAGAACCCTAACTGACAGGACCCACAACATACCCTCAGAGGTGGTATGTAGGAAGTTAGCACCCACCCCTCTCCTAGAAAATTGAAATAGCCTAGGCCTAGGAAATATTAAAAAGGCAGAATATTTCCTCTAAAAAGAGTAGAAACTCAGAAGCAGAAACTCACCCCCACCTTTGTTAATGGGTGGGGGTGGGCCATTAAGGCCTGGGGCAGAATACTTTACATGACAAAGATCTCCAGATAAAACTATAGCAATTGCCCAAAGCCCTTTCAGTGCATCATCCAGCAAGGCTCAACCAAGCCTGGAACTCAGGACAGCCTACAGAGTTACCCCTGCATGGCCCCATGGGAGTCTGATAACCAATTAGAAACAAGCTCCAATTCAAATCCCAACAAAGGTTATAAAACCCAGGCACTCTCAGCATATCAGCCCTTTTTTTATCTCCTCCTTCACCTTGAAGCATCCTTGATCATCCTTCCTTTTCACTCTGGAGCTCCAGGCTATGTGGTCCTGTCCACCATTAAACCTTCCAAACAGCCTCCATGTTTCCAGTGTCTTTTTCCCCACTTGGAACTGAACCCCGAAGGATATTTCTTCCAACAGGTATTCAGCAGGTTCTGACCAGTTCTGGAGAACCGGTAGTGCACATTTTGAGTAATTCGGAGAACCAGGAAATACGACCTCTGACTGGAGATTTTACAGTATCCTTCCCCTGCCACGCCCACCAAGCTACGCCCACAGAACCGGTAGTAAAAAAATTTGAATGCCACCACTGCATACCCTGCCTTCTCATCCTGTGGATGTAATGGGATGGATGTATTAGGGGAGAAACTGTCCTTCAGACAAACCATATTATCTTCTATATATATGAAAGCAAAATACCACTCATGCATCGTCACAAAATCTCCAGAGTTGTAAAGCCTACAAACTTGAAATATGGCACATGTGTTCTTCTTGACTTCTAGGTGCTCACTAAGAGAGGATTTTTCAAAACGACCATCAGAGCATTAGTATTTTGTATATTATTATTAACACACACTGATGCTAAGGAGTTCTACTCCCCCTCCCCACCTGAAAAGAAATCTGTTCCAAATGCAAAACACAAGCAGTTTTAGTTTCACAGCACCAAGCAGCTTTAGTACAGAACAGTTGAGCTAAGCCACGCCCAGGTTCCTTGCTGTCTCCTTTTTGCTCACACAGCAAATACTCTTTCAGTTTCCAAACAGCCCTCAACTCTCACACACTGACAGGACGCTAGCCAGATGAATACTGATGGATGCTGGTAGGCAAAGGCAGATTTTTTTCCCCTTATTTTCCTCCCCAAAGACTAAGCCCAACCACATAGTTTCATAACGAAGCATGGGGATTGAGCTAGCGATTTAACTCACCCAACACACTAAAATAACAGCTGGCTTCCTACAATGTAGTTAACTAAACCCACTCAGCCTCACATTAGCTCAGTTGAGCCTGTTGCCTGAACATCCCACCAGAGACATCTCGCATTTGACATGGCACATTCTCACTAGTAATGTAAGATATCCGGCTTTCACTAAGCCAGCAAACTCCTAAAGAAAACAACCCTGATATCCCATATCAATGGCCAGGGTATGTTCTAAGGATGCTCAAAATGAGTAGGGAGAAAATGGCCAAACCACATTTATTATAGTCAAGGAAATTTTCTTCCAAACTTTGACCTCATCATAATGTACATAATTAGCATAATTTCCATTATTACTATTATTAGTTTATACAATCAAAGTCCAAGCTAGGAAGGTTTGTCTACAAATTGGGCACAATGTGGAAAGCACAGGATAAATCCAAGCAGTGCCATGGGGAAAGGGCTGTTAAGATAGAAGCAGAATAAACAGAAGGTGCCCTTAAATAAAGCAGGGGTAAAAAATGGGAAGAAATTTAACATAGTTTGGTTTGTATAATACAAGGCTCCCCAAATTTGGCAACTTTAAGACTTGTGGACTTCAACTCCCAGAAAGCTCTGCTGGCTGGAGAATTCTGGGATTTGAAGTCCACAAGTCTTAAAGTTGCCAAGTTTGGAGACCTCTGGTATAATACAAGATAGTTCTTGACTTATAACCACAATTGACCCCAAAATTTCTGTTGCTAAGTTAGGCAATTGTTAAGTGAATTTGTCCCATTTTAAGACCTTCCTTGCAACGATTGTTAAGTGAATCATCACAGTTCTTAAGTTAGTAACACGGTTGTTAAATGAATCTGGCTTCCCCATGGACTTTGCTTGTCAGAAGGTCGCAAAAGCTGATCCCAGGAGCCTGGGACTCTGTAACCATCATAAATAGGAGTCAGTTGACAAGCGTCTGAATTTTAACCACATGACCATGGGGATGCTGCAACGGTCATAAGTGTCAAATGGTCATTACATGAACTGTTGTAAGTCAAGGATTGCTTGTATTCTTAACCCAAATTTTGAGCTGGTACAAGGTACTGAATCATTAACTACTTGCTTAGCTTTACAAAACATCCCAAACCCTAAGTCCTCACCAAGATTAGCACTAGCCAAACACAACATACATGTGAATGCATCAGCTAGATTTATATTTAAATGATTCCCTGTGTTGTGCAGGGAATACAACCAGTGCTATCAGTTTGGGGTGTAGGAGGAAAGGAAGATCATTTCACCTCTTATGCTAAGAAAACTTTGTGTGTTCAGACAAATTAGTGCCTCAAGCCCATCTGCAAAAGTCTAGAGTCTAAAATCAACAAACTGCACCACTAAACAAATCAAATTTCTCCGAATTTGGCAAGTTGCGCTTATCTCGAATAGAATAGAATAGAATAGAATACTTTATTGGCCATGTGTGATTGGACTCACAAGGAATTTGTCTTAGTGCAAATCAGAAGTGGTATTCAGCAGGTTCTGACCAGTTCTGGAGAACCGGTGGTGGAAATTTTGAGTAGTTCGGAGAACCGGCAAATATAGGAGATTTTACAGTATCCTTCCCCAAGCCACGTCTACAGAACCGATAGTAAAAATTTTTGAATCCCATCACTGGTGCAAATGTTCTCAGTGTTCATAAAAGAAAAGGTATATTCGTCAAGAGTCAAGAATCATCAGGTACAGCACTTAATAATAGTCATAGGGTACAATAATTCAGAAGTCTTACCCTTGTCACACCCATATTACTTACCAGCTCCAAGATCTCTTCTTTACTCTTTCGGCTTTGTGGACCTGATGACAATTCCTCTTCTCTTCTGCTATTTAACCACTTTGGGATGGAGGTAAACAATATATGTCCATCTACTGCCCCCCCCCCGACCCCCCACCTCCCACTACAATCTCATTCCCCACCTGCTCAGGCCACATCCAAGAGGAACATAACCAAAGCCGGATTAAAAAGTGTATTTTTGTTCTCCTCCCTAGGAGTGGGGTTAGGAGGATGAGGGGATTTGAGGAGGCTTAAGTGGAGCTCAGGGACATGTGTGCCTGTGTCCATAGGTCCATTTTGTTCACCATTCACAATGTGGATTAATTTTCAAGGGGGGTAAAAGAATGTCAAGAGCTGAAAGGCTGTGGCTTCCCTGCTCTCTTTGACCCTCCAAGCGAGCCTCAGCTTCTGGCTTCTCTACTAAGTGGTCATTAATTTCCAAACAAAATAGAATGGAAAAACCAAGGCACCATTCAATTATACGAAAAAAGGTTTCTCAAGGTTGAAATCTTAATTTGCCTAACCCCAGAAACTTTTAACATTTTGAAGACAAAGCTGGAAAAACCTTTAAGGAAAGGTAGCCAACCAATTAAGAGAGCCAGAAGTTGAAGTACTGAAATGACCAAGGAGGTCCTCTCTTAAGCCGAACAGGACAACTCACTTTGGCCAACTTGCCACAGACAATTCACCTCTCTTAAGTGCCTTCGAGTTGTGAGTCACTCCAAAAATGGTCTTCTTTCCTTCCTCATTCGTTCATTCCTTCATTCATCCAGTTTTGGTTGCCACAATATAAAAAAGATGTTGAGACTCTAGAAAAGAGTGCAGAGAAGATCAACGAAGATGATTAGGAGACTTGAGTCTGTGAAGAACGGTTGCAGGAATTGGGTATGTTTAGTTTAATGAAGAGAAGGACTAGGAGTGATATGATACCAGTGTTCCAATATCTCAGGGGCTACCACTAAGAAGAGGGAGTCAAGCTATTCTCCAGAGCACCTGAGGGCAGAACAAGAAGCAATGGGTGGAAACTAATCAAGGAGAGAAGCAACCTAAAACTAAGAAGAAATTTCTGATGGTTAGAACAATGAATTAGTGGAATGACTTGCTTCCAGAATTTGTGGGTGCTCCAACTTTGGAGGTTTTTAAGAAGATATTGGACAACCCTTTGTCTGAAATAGTATGTCATGCCCCTTTTGGAATCTGATTCTGAGGGAGAGGTTGAACAGTTGACAGGGAATGGGAGTGTGGCTCTGGTGGCTGTGGAAGAAACTGGGGAAGGGTAAAGTCCGGCTGGGCAGAGCAGGAAACAGGTAGAGCAAGGCAGAGGGAATTCAGAGGAAGATCCAGGCCCACCTCCTCTCCATCCTAGGACATACAGGGAGGAACGGAGAAGGGAGCAACATGAGTTGCATGCCTTACTGGGGAGGAAAGGGCCCTGGTTTCCTTCATTAGCTGCAGCTGGGAACACAGTGTTTAAAAAGGCAAGCTACGCACAGCAAAGTTGCTGGAAGCAAACTGTGAGTTATCTTTGTTTGTCGAGGCTTATCTGGGTTCCTGGTATCTTCCCAACTGTGTGAGTTTCATTGGCCTTTAAAGTCTACAATTCCTTATCCTGCCCTGTCCAGTTAATTGCTGCAGTGTGGTTTGTGTGGATTTTTATTTGCAGTTTATATGTACTTCGTTGTCAGACTAAATTTCCTCCACTTAAAGACTGTTCTTGGTACTTGGACACTGGGGGAAAAATTGGAGGTATTAAAGGGTCTTTTCTTACTTATGTGACTGTGTTGCCTTTGTGTCATGCCCCCGAACATCACATAGTATAGGATCTCCTGCTTGAGCAAGAGGGTGGACTAGAAGACCTCCAGGGTCCCTTCCAACTCTGTTATTCTGTTTATTTTCAGGTCAACCATTCATCAATCAAGCAACAACACTATTTCCTCCACCGCCATTCAATTAACCAGTTTATGATCAACCTTATCTCTCGTGGTCTTGTTCCACTTCCCTCATCCTTGCCATTACAACTGCATTTGCTCACAACAAATACCCCCACTATGTGAGTTTTTGCTTGCTGATCATCGCTTTGAGGGATCAGTCAATTTTTATTTGGTTCAGGGCTGTCTGATTGATTCTGCAGTCCATGGAATTCTTAGTAACCACCTCCAAATCCATAATTGGAAGAGGTTTATCTTCTTTCTCTTGCTGTTTTTCAATGACCAATTTTCACAGCCAGGAGTTACTATTGGAAAGGCCATTGCTTTAACTATTCTGATCTGAGTTGTTATTGCCTTCTTCAATAGCGCTAATCTCCTATTTATTTCTCCAAGACGCCATCCGTCTTCATTCTTCAGCACAAGAAAATTAAACTTCAGGTAGTCCTCCACTTACAACCGCAACTGAGCCCAGAATTTCTGTTGCTAAGCGAGACAGTTTTTAAGAGAGTTTTGCCCCATTTTATGACCTTTCTCAGTTGTTAAGTAAATCACTGCAGCTGTTAAGTTAGTAATATGATTGTTAATTGAATCTGGCTTCCTCGTTGACTTTGCTGGTCAGAAAGTTGCAAACAGTGATCACATGACCTTGGAACACAGCAACTTTCATAAAGATAAGTTGGTTGGCTCAGCCAATCTGATTGTACAAATATTGTACTCTGACAATAAAGGTTGATTGACTGATTGGTTGCCAAGCATCTGAATTTTGATCACATGACCATGGGGATGCTGCAAGGATTGTAAGTGTGAAAAATTGTCATAAGTCATTCTTTTCAGTGCCATTGTAACTTCGAACAGTCACTAATCAAATGGTTATAAGTCAAGGACTGCCTGTATCTGCCATTGTCCCAAAGGGGATTTTTCAAGAGGCAACTGTACTTTTTGTTTTTTCTTTGAAGACGTTTCGCTTCTCATTCGAGAATCTTCTTCAGCTCTGGTTTCAGCAACCCCCTTGTACCCCGTTTTGGCTGCCATAGGCACCGTGGGCTGGTCATTTGCTATTTCCAGGCTGGCCCTTAATCTTCCTTATCCCATTGGCCAAGGGAATAATCAGAAAATAAAATCCAAGCTGAATAGTCAAGACCTTGTTGATGATCCAAACTCTGTCAAGGTCCTTGGAGTTCTCATCTCTAATGATCAAAGTGCTAGAGCCCACTGTAACTACATAGCCAAAAAGACATTAAGAGTTGTTAATCTCATCCTATGTAGCTTTTTCTCTGGTAATATCACACTACTAACTAGAGCATACAAAACATTTGCTAGACCTATACTTGAATACAGCTCATCAGTCTGGAACCCATATTACATATCTGATATTAACACAATTGAGAAAGTCCAGAAATATTTCACAAGAAAAGTTCTCCACTCCTCTACTCGTTGCAGAATACCTTATGCCACCAGACTTGAAATTCTAGACCTAGAAAATCTAGAACTACGCCGCCTTCGGTCCGATCTAAGTATAGTATATAAAATCATACATTGCAATGTCCTACCTGTTAATGAATACTTCAGCTTCAACCATAACAATACAAGAGCACACAATAGATACAAACTCAAGGTAAACCGCACCAAATTTGATTGCAGGAAATACGACTTCAGCAACAGAGTGATCAATGTCTGGAATACTCTACCTGGCTCTGTGGTTTCTACCCCAAACCCCAAAAACTTTAACCTTAGACTGTCTACTATTGACCTCACCCCTTTCCTAAGAGGCCTGTAGGGGGCGTGCATAAGCGCATCAAAGTATCTACCGTCCCTGTCCTATTGTTTCTTTTTTATTTTTTTTATATGTATCCATTTCATGTATCCATATCTATGTTTATACTTATACCTGTTATCTTATAATTGCTTGACAAAACAAACAAACAAATAAATAAATAAATACATAAAAATAAAATATTGCATTTAGAGGGAGTGGTTACTGGGGAGGGGAAAATGAGTTATTTGCTTTGTTAAGAGGATGCGACAAGCAGACAAAGGGTTTAAGGAGAAGACTTGAGCTGAGCTGGAATGACCCAACTGCAAGCCTTTGGGGGGGGGAGCTCCCCCCTCCCCCCCCTCACACACACACACACACACACACCAGATGACACACACAGCTGTGAAGTCCCATCTGAGATCTGGAGACCGAGAACTATTAATTATCTAAAGCCTGTTTCAAACAGATGCCCTCCATGTGTACGGCTGGGGTGATGGAAATGATAGCCCAATTGATCTGGAAGCCCTTTGCTTCGGAAAGGATGAGTGAGTTGAACAGAAGCCCCTGTGATGACCCAGAGTATATCAGAAGTATAACAAAAACCAAAACATAAATAAAAGTCCTTTAATGCCTTCAAACTGTTTAATTGTTCACAGTGGAGGAGTAAACTATTTTCAAAATAACGTTTCAAAGGAAAGAAATACAGTTCAAATTCAAAGAGCCAATAACAAAGCAAAAACTAAAAACAAACCGTACTGAATAAAGTCCCACAACAGACCAGGGTAGATAATTGCCAACTTCAGGAAGATAACCAGGTTGGAAGAATGCCAACCAAGATAAACCTTCTTTAGGAATAAAACACTAATTTGTCTCCAGCGTCTGTTAGCACGCAGGTCCAAACTCTTATGCAAATCTCACACCTGCAACCCATGAAGAGGATCATGTATCTCTCCTCCCGAGTAGACTACGTTTTACCCTGATCCTCTCCTCCCTGCATGCCCTAGGATGGATAGGGGATGGGCCTGGGTCCTCCTCTGACTGCTCAGCTGACCTCTGCCCTTCCCCAGCCTCCTCCACCACCTCTTGAGCCACACTTCCACTCCCTGTTGGCTGTTCCTCCTCTTCCTCAGAGTCAGTCTCCACCAGGGGCATGACAGACTCCTTGTTTACAAGGCAAAATAGTTGCAAGATTGAAGAATGCTTTAGAGGCTTTGCATATGGGCATCCGTCTAAATCCACTCCCAGAGTGTAAAAGAGTCGGGTAAAACTCAATTTCAAGTTTGTAACCTAGAGTTGAAGTTAATAGAAGCCCTTGGGCTTGTAATGTATGAAAGCTGGCTGGGTGACTTTGGGGCACCTATCCCATCTATATGGTGAAATACAATATCCTATATTCCTTGTAATATATGTGGTGTGGTGGTAGTTCTTAAGTTGCAACCTCCTCTCCTCCTCCCTTTTCTTTCCCCCTCCCCCTTCCCATTGTGCCCTACTATTTGCTTTTGTATTTTTGTATTTTATTCTATAATCTAATCATCTAATAAAATATTATTTAAAAAAACCTCACGATCATTTGAAGTTACAATGTCACCCCCAAAAATGACTTTTGACCCGTCCTCACACTTACAACCATTGCAGCATCCCCATGGTCACGTAATTGCAACTCAGTCACCTGGCAACTGGTATGTACAGGTTATTCTCGACTTAAAACACTTCATTTACTGACCACTCGAAGTTGCAACGGCGCTGAAAAAAGTGGCTTATGACTGTTTTTCACACTTACGTACATTCCAGCATTCCCATGGTCATGTGATCAAAATTCAGAGAATAGAATAGAATAGAATAGAATAGAATAGAATAGAGCAGAGCAGAACAGAACAGGAATAGAACAGGAATAGAACAGGAATAGAACAGGAATAGAACAGAATAGAACTAGGAATAGAACTAGGAATAGAATAGAATAGAATAGAATAGAATAGAATAGAATAGAATAGAATAGAATAGAATAGAGCAGAGCAGAGCAGAGCAGAACAGAACAGGAATAGAACAGGAATAGAACAGAATAGAACTAGAACTAGGAATAGAACTAGGAATAGAATAGAATAGAATAGAATAGAATAGAATAGAATAGAATAGAATAGAATTTCTTTATTGGCCAAGTATAATTGGACACACAAGGAATTTGTCTTTGATGCAACTCACGTATTTTTGATGGTTGCAGTGTCCCAGGGTCATGTGATCAGCTTTTGCAACCCTCAGATAAGCAAAGTCAATGGGGAAGCCTGATTCACTTAGTAATCCTTTTACTAATTTAACAACTGCAGTGATTCACTTAACAATGGTGGCAAGAAAAATCATAAAATGGGGGGAAACTCACTTAACAAATTCCTCACTTAGCAACAGAAATTTGGGGCTCAGTTGTAGTCATAAGTCAAGGACTGTATTTACCCCACTTGTGGTATCCTAGGGTTATCTGATTGCCAATTGTGAGTTTCCATGTTAGCTTCCAACAGGCAAAGTCAATGAGGGGGAAGCTGGAATCGCTTAATAACCAAATGATTCACTTAATAGCTACAATTATTTGCTTACCCATCATGGGCAAAAAAGTCATAAAAAAAATCAGACATTTCACTTAACAACCGTCTGTCGGCATTCCAAGTAATGCACCCATAGAAAGCAGAACTCCGAGGCAGGTAGATTTCTCAAGGAACAATACATCATATTGGCACAACTGATGAAAACCGACTCTGAAAGTTTCTGCAGTTTTCACCAGATTATAAAATGAAAGTTTCCCCTTCCCCCAAGTCATCAGTCACATTGTCCAATAGAGATGCTCGCCAGTTGCTTGGTTACTCCACTCCTCCTCTTCTCAGCATCTGTTGGAATGTCCTTGGTTCCCACAGGAAAACTTTTTTGTTTTGACTACAAACTCTTCAGCTATCTATCTCCCTTCTCCCTGTCTCTTCTTCTTTCTTGTGGCAACCCTGAAGCCTCCAAGATGGCTGCCACCAGGTTTGCTTCAGGGTTGGCACTGTCTTCTTTAGCAAACAAAATTCTAGGCCCAATTTGATTGTAAGTTGAGGACAACCTCTATATAAAATTAGCCAATTGTATCCGCCACCCAAGAATCATCCAATTTTGGGTAACTAATGGAAAGAGGAATTTTAAAACTTGGGTGCAAATTTGTAATACATAGAAGGGAAAACAAAAACAGACTGCAGATGTTCAGAAGCCTTCTCTTTGCAGATCTTACACTGTTTATTTAGTTTAGTTTGTCAAGCATGTATGAGAAAACGAGCATAAGTATGAACATAACATATAAATATATAAGTATAAACAGGTATAAGTATACACATAATAAATGAATAGGAATAAATGGAAACAGTAGGACAGGGACAGTAGCCACGCTGGTGTGCTTATACACGCCCCCTTACAGACATCTTAGGAATGGAGTGGCGTCTACAGTAGACAGTTTAAGGTTAAAGTTTTGGGGGTTTGAGGATGTAACAACAGAGTTGGGTAGTAAGTTCCAGGCATTGACCACTCTGTTGCTGAAGTCGTATTTTCTGCAATCGAGTTTGGAGCGGTTTACTTTGAGTTTGTATCTATTGCTTGCCGGTGTGTTACTGTGGTTGAAGCTGAAGTAGTCATTGACAGGTAGGACATTGTAGCAAACAATTTTGTGTACTAAACTTAGGCCAGACCATAGGCGGTGTAGTTTTAAGTTGTCTAGGTCCAACATTTCAAGCCTAGTGGCATAAGGTACTCTATATATGGTTCTGGAACAGAGGTGGTATTCAGCAGGTTCTGACCAGTTCTGGAGAACCAGTAGCAGAAATTTTGAGTAATTCAGAGAACTGGCAAATACCGCCTCTGACAGGCTCTGCCCCCATCTATTCTTTGCCTCCTGAATCCCGGTTGATCAGCTGGGTCTTCTTTTGTTGCCCTGCACAGGAGAACGGAGCTGGAAAGCAGGTTAGTGGGGTGGGGTGGGGAGGGAATGGGGATTTTGCAGTAAACTTCCCCTGCCATGCCCAACAAGCCATGCCCACAGAACCGGTAGTAAAAAAAAAAATTGAATCCTACACTGTTCTGGAGGTAAATAATATTCACTCCCATCTTTGGAGGGAATCAGAACTCTTACTGCCCACATTTACCAAGTCAACATCTTCCTCAATTCCCCTCTCATTTGATTCATGACTGGGAGATGTTCTTGCATGATAGGCGTCATCCAGGGCTCATCAGCTCTGCCCTTGCTCCCTCTCCTCCTCCTCCTCCTCTCCAGGAGATTCACACCAGTGTTGGGCTGAAGGGCCCCTGCTGAGCAGCATTCACGGGACGTCTGTGTGGTTTACTGCTCTCCCAAGAGCTCTGGAGCCCTGGGGTCAGAGGTGATGGCAGATGATCGATGCAGCCTTTTGAAAGGTCACTTCAACTCCACTGAGTCCCCACCTTTTGACAGCCGAAGCAAACGAGAGGAGGGGATAATGGACAGTCAAAGGAATGGGGGTCTTTGTGGCCCAAATATTGATCAGGAATTGGGGAGCTGCTGGACAGGCAATGCTACGCAGACCCCAGTGATGGGGCAGCAACCTTTGCCTTTGTACAAAATATGGGGCTGGGGGGGGGGGCGGGAGATGTCACCCAAATCTTTTTACCCCTCCATTCTTCCTTGATCCCCATTCTCAGGGGGGAAAAAGATTAAGTCAACAAAACGCCTCTTCATGGAAGAACAACACTCAGTGACTCGTTACCAAAATCTTTATTGGACACAAAGTAAGGATCAACAGAATGAGATCAGATTAGTGACTGGTGAAGCCATGGCTTGCTTAACCAGAGTTTACTTGAGCCAGCCACAATGGCCTCAGTGCCCATGGTTCACAAATCTTAATGGCCAGATTCACACATCAGATCCAGATGAACTAGCCAAACTACCCAACAAGTTAGCATTTGTTAAAACAGAGGTCTCCAAACTTGGCAACTTTAAGACTTGTGGACTTCAACTCCCAGAATACTCCAGCCAGCTATGAGTTGAAGTCCACAAGTTTTAAAGTTGCCAAGTTTGGAGACTTCTGTTTTAACAAATGCTAACTTGTTGGGTAGTTTGGCTAGTTCATCTGGATCTGATGTGTGAATCTGGCCATTGATGGGTGTGGTTTGGTGGGTGTGGCAGGGGAAGGATACTGCAAAATCCCCATTCCCTCCCCACCCCACTAACCTGCTTTCCAGTTTCGTTCTCCTGTGCAGGGCAACCAAAGAAGATCCAGCCGATCAGTTGGGACTCGGGAGGCAGCAAATAGATGGGGGCGGGGCCAGTCAGAGGTGATATTTGCCGGTTCTCTGAACTACTCAAAATTTCTGCTACCGGTTCTCCAGAAGCTGTCAGAACTGGCTGAATACCACCTCTGCTTTTCTCTACTGCAGCGCAGTGCCCAAGATCTACTTTCATGGGGGGAGGTTTGCCCAAAGTGGTGCAAACCAGATGAATCCCACCACTGGGTTTACCTCAGCAAAATGGACAAGTGTCAGCCCTGCCTCAGCTCGAGCCTTTATGTAAGAATGATCCTTGACTCCATTTAGTGAGAAAGGATTTGCTAAAGGTCAAGCAGAATACAATAAAGCAAAACTTAAGTTTGCACGCCAAAATCTCCACGTTTAACCTTCTCTCCTAAGTCACTTCCCATAGCTGGTCTCCCATTGTCCAATCATATTCAAATGAAGTTTTGGGAACAGTCTCTTCAATTGTGGGCTGCCTGGCATGCAGCTGCATCCATTCCCAGCTGTCTATAACCTTTAAGTTGTATCTTCAGAAGGCATGGGGTATAATGAACTTTCCCCCGCCTATCCAGCTTCTTCCCTCCCAAATTCCTGGCAGACTGGCATCAAGCGAATGCAAAGCACAGGCATGAGGTGGCAATTCAGATAACCGAGTCTAAAGTGGGAACTCATCCAGAGGCATCATATAATGGGCTGCCTCTCTCAGGAGAGACCCACTGATTGAAACTGATAATCCAAGATCCATATTTTTGCCATACAAAAGTATGTATCTTTGGATGATTTTCCTCAATAAACAAGTATAATCAATCACACTCATTTAACTGGGGTTTCATCTAGTTTTAGGACTTATGTGGAGAGCAAATCACATGTTAGATCATATTTATGCAGAAATATTGACAATTCAAAAGGGTTCACAAACTGTAATTGAGTTTGCCAATCAAAACTTTGATATAGACAAGTGGCAAGATTATCTTCCTCCCCACACCCTCCATTTTTCGACTGTATAACCAGAAGCCTTTCACAACACTAGTCCAAAGTTTCAGTTCGCCTGATGAGAGTGACTGAAACCAAACTTTAATGCAGCCATGAAGACCAGAAAAATGGGACTAATTGTCCTTTCTTGGTAATCCCATGACAAGCTCTTGCAAGTTTATGGAGGCAAGGTGGACCAATATACCCTATGGATAAAATAAGCACCTTCTGTCTATTTAGTAGTTAAGCTTTTCACTCTGGGACAAGGCCTAGCAACATCACGGACATCACCAAAGTACAAATTGTTCTTGACACATCTGTCAATAGCTCAGCAGGGCACCCAAACAGTCACACATCCTTCACCCTTCCCAAATTTGTCCTGAATGAAGCTCAGCACCTTGATCAATAACTGGGACAATAAGGTTTAGGGACAGGGGGGCAATCAGGCCCTGACCCCTGCAGAGAACCAAGAAGGCACTTGGTCAAAAACAAAACCATGTTAAAGAGAGTTAAAGCAACAGCTTCTTTGTTGTGAGGATCAAGCAGTGTTGCCTCACCTCTGACCTTCCCTTACAAAGTCAGTGCAGGCAACAACTGTCACCCAAGTAGCACACCAGCCTGCATGTTAGCTTCATGGCAGTTAGGGGAAGCAGGACGGACACCATGAATAGTGGCAATCCCACCCCACACACAAACACACACACACCAGAGCCCGGGACTGTTCACTAAGTTAGTTAGCATAATGGTTAAGGTGTTGGCCTAGAGATCAGGAGATGGTGAGTTCTAGTTCCCTCAGGCATAAAAGCCAGCTGGGTGACTTTGGACCAATCATCAGGAGACTGTGAGTTCTAGTCCCACCTCAGCATGAAACCTGGCTGGGTGGTTTTGTGCCAGTCACTCTCTATCAGTACCTCACAGGGTGGTTGTTGTGGGGAAACCAGAAGGAAGGAGAATTAGATAAGTTCACTGCCTTATTTATGAAAACAATAAAGGTGGGATAAATGAGATAAATGGTTAAGTCTATGTTTCAGAAGCAAGGAGTTATCTATTAAAGCAGGGGCCTTCAACCTTTTGGGGCGGTTCCAGGGGTGGGATTCTACCAGTTCGCACCTATTTGCTAGAACCGGTTGTTAACACTCTAAGCAGTTCGGAGAACGGGTTGTTAGAATAAATTACTGGCCTAATCCTGTAAGGAAAGCAGGAAGAAAACATTCTAGTGTTGTTGCTTACAGAAACTGCCTCTCCGTTAACTCTTATTACATTCTTGGCAGGACTAGACTTCCTGTCTCTGGAACTTCTCTGGAGTTTTTTTCCCCTCCTTTGCTGGTACTTTGCTTGTGTGGAGTGACCATTCAAAGTTACAATGGCACTGAAAAAAATGACTTATGACCGTTTTTCACACTTACGACTGTTGCAGCATCCCCACAGTCATGAGAGGCCAAGCAAGGATGCATGCCTCGATGTGAGTGATATTGAATTGGACATGTCTACCCAGTCACATGACCACCAAGCCACGCCCACCAACTAAGCCATGCACACAGAACCAGTTGTTAAAAAAATGGAATCCCACTCCTGGTCGGTTCCATAGTTTTCCTGCAGACTGGGGTGGGGTGTTTCATATACTGCCTGAATCCCATGGAGGGGGCTTCATTTGTTTGCGTGGTCCAGTTTCTGGCATGGCAGGGTAATGATCCACATTACCCTGCAGTAATGATCCACAGTAATGATCCAGACTGGAGTTGGGGACCCCCATATTAAAGCATAAGAGAACTTTCTTTGCTATTGTCCCCACCCTACAAATATCTTGTCCTCCATTCCTAGCCTTTTGGAAGAGCGCGAAGACTTAGCTTTGCCAACTAGTGTGAGAACTGAGGAGTGGCACACAACCTTGGGATGACTTGGTGGCTTGAGGGTGCTCTCTCCAGCATTCAACTTGCCTTTTTTATTCTTATTTTATTCTGCATTTTGTTTTAATTCAGTTTTTCATTCTTTTTCATATAATTTTATAGTTTGTTATCTATAAACAGCCCACTTGGACAATGAGGCAATGTCTAAATTTGATAAACAAATATAAATAAAAAACACTGATCAGTGTTTAATCAGAGTTTAGCTCATTGTATTGTCAAAGCTTTTGAATTTGCAGCCACCAAATATGGCAATAGCCACCCATTTATTTTGAAATAGATAGGCGCAATTCATGGAAGATTGGGCCATTGCTGATGGATAATTTTACTGGCTCTTTCCAACCAATCAACTGCTAGAATCATATTATTATTTTATATACCAGTGGCCAAGGACTTTCCTGAGTACAGCTAATTAGTCACTGTGAGAAACCACAGAATGCTAAATTCAACAGCTTTTGGTGTGGTCCAGCAGGACTATTAGACACACTCCACCTCTTGTTAGTTACAACATTGTCAGATGCCAATCATACTCTCTACTTTGAGATCAAAGCTGGATGCACTTTTACAGCAGAGATCTATTTTCTGTGACATGTTGGTATATAATGAATTCAGGAAAGATTCATTACTAGTAAGAATGACAGTTCCAAGTTGCTTCTCAAGCCCACATCAAATGGATCATGACATTTAATCCCCTAGATTATTTTGACAGAATATTCAGGAATGCCCGCAGGACCAGACCCAGAGACATTAAGAGATCTTAGGAGCAGGTGGGCTCCCCAATGCAGGAGGAACAGACAAACCTTGTATTTGGAAGTTAACAGAGATTGTTTACTTTTGAGAGACAGACGCTTTGTGGTCAGCACTTGAGAATCCCCTCAAATACGCTGCCAAATTTCACAGGCACAAGACCTGAAAAATGTGATGCGGTCTCCTCTTGCCGTTAAATGGGAAACTCAATACTAACAGTTGTGTAAACCATTTAAAACACATACATACACCTCCTAAATACCACTGTCAAGCTCTTGCCAATAGAAAGCAAGATCATCCCAAAGTTTATTTCAAAAAGATGTACTGGAAGAGGATAGGAGAACATTACAGAAATATCAGCCGCTGGATTGCTTTCACATTCAAACCCAATTTATCTCCCAGGCTGCTGTGGTAGAGATTGTGTCAACCTCTTGTTCAAGATCTCAGTGTGATTGAGGAGAAAGTTCTGTACCTCTGTTCAGGTACAGGTAGCCCTCGACTTACGACCACAATTTAGCCCAAAATTTCTGTTGTTAAGCGAAGCATTCGTTAATTGAGTTTTGCCCCATTTCTACTACCTTTCTTGCCAGAATTTGTTAAGTAAATCACTGCAGTTGACAAGTTAGTAACACAATTGTTAAATGAATCTGGCTACCCCATTGGCTTTGCTTGTGAGAAGGTTGCAAAAGGGGATCACATGACCCTGGGACACAGCAACGGTCATAAGTATGAACCAGTTGTCAAGCCTCTGAATTTTGATCACATGATCATGGGAATACTACAAAGGTGGTAACTGTGAAAAACAGTCATCAGTCACATTTTTCAGTGCCATTGTAACTTTGAATGGTCACTAAAAAAACTGTTGTAAGTCAAGGACTACCTGTACTTGAAATGTTGGGTATCATTATAATCATGTTTTCTTCAAACCTGAGTAAAATGGAGGATCCCTCACATGAGACATAGAAATTCAACCGGTATCTTTCTATCTATATTTGCACACCTTAAAATTTCTCAAATCTATTTTCTTTAACGAATGTTCTCCCGTCTATCTATCCGTCTGCTAGATTTTTACCTATACAGATACACATATGCAAATTACACTTGGCCACTCTATTTCCCCATCAAACAAAACCACATTTAATTCTGAATGGTGGAGTTGCTCTGTACAACCATAATTCACGGTGACTTAACACTCACGGGGAGAAGCAACTTCAGTAGATGAACAAATCCCAAAACATTCAGTGAAAATAACTAATTGGGTTTGGAGCACAAACATCTTATTAACAGTAATTTTAAAAGTTACCCCCTTTTGAAATAGTCCACCCAAATCCTAGCCCTGCAACCCTTACAATCACACTATGTAGGGATGTCATGTTTTGCTTTATTAAAAAAAATATAAAACAGTATTAACAGGTATACAGTTGTACGTATACAAAGTCTACAGTTTTATTACTGTACAGTGTTACAATCAGAGAAGAGTTGCAGCCCTGAATGGCTGGGTTGGCCTGGGGGGGATTGTGTGTGGAGATCCCATTTTTCTTAAGTCTAAACTACTCAGGAGTCATTTCAAATCTTCCCTGTGAAGGGCAAGGCTCTGGTTGGTGAGCAGCAAACATCAAAATGATAGCAGGAAGGGGGGGAAAGGAGATTAACCATCATTGTCTAGGGAACTTCCATTCTTGGAGGTTAAGGAGCTTCTGAGCTCTCTAATAATGATGGATGAATCTGTATTAATCCTGGTACAAGCTTGTAGTGCAAATACATTCCTTTGCTAAATAGATCATCCGCTCACCTCAAGGGTCTTCCTTTCCTTAAACCATTACCTTTACCCTTATGCCAAGTAAACAGGTGCATATCTGAGCAAGAAGATGGATTCAACCACCATCTTTTAAAGTACCAAAGCAAGGGTTGTTTAGAAGTTCTGCTTTTCCCATGTATTTGTCGCATTTATTTATCTGTCACATCTATAAAACATGCTCATTGCAAAGCTGTGCTGCCTCTCTCTGTGTTTATGGGATCTCTGGTAGTGTTCATCCAGATCTCAAGATAGGATTCACTGCCTGGACCAAGGGTGTCCAACCTTGAGTACTTTAAGACTTGTGGATTTCAACTTGTGGGGAATTCTGGGAGTTGAAGTCCACAAGTTTTATATTCGTCAAGGTTGGAAAAACACTGGCCCAGATCCAATAGGAACATGAATTTCCTGGCATTTTAAAATGCTCCCACTGGCCTTCAGAGTGTAATATACTCTTGCAGGGAAAACCTTGCCTACTTTTTCCCAGGAAAAGTTTTGACAGGTTTGTGCACGTCTTGCTTTCCAAACCCACAGGGGCTTAAAATGCACCCGTGCTGTCAAAAGAGAAATGTAGTTCCCCACCTTCCATCAGGCAGGATTCATACACCACCAATCTGAAGGGTGGTTAACGGGTTGGGTCCTGGCTGCTGTGAGGCACCTCATTTTCACTGACTGTCATGTCAGAAAAGATTAGCATGATGTAAAAACTGACAGCTAAGGCCCAACAGAGCCTTTGCTCAGACATGCCTGAAACACATAGCCCTTCTAGAGGCCAGTACAGACAGGTCACTGTTGAGAATTGGCTACCCACACAGCACCCAATAGCCCTAACCAGACCACCAACATAGGTACACAACATACAATACTTAAGTTGGAGCCAAATCCCTCCCAAGGGATGTCTTTCACAAACTCCAGCAATGGGCTTTGGACTCTTGGAACAAGGTAAGTAAAGAGTGCTCCTTAGGTGCCGGTTGAATAAAAAGAGGAGACCTTTGACAAAACAAAGGAACCGTGTTGCTAGCCGTCATATAATGAAAATGTCAATTGGGGGCATTCTTCCTTCACAACCAGAGTTGCCTAATGCGCACCTGTGGGAAGCTGTTTACAAAGCGCGACAGCAATCCCAGCAAATGACCATTATCTTTTTTTTTTTGAGGGGGCCTGGGGGTGGGGGTTGGCTGCTTCCAATGCTGAGAAGCACAGAAAAGCCTGCACTGTTATTAGGAGGGTCCTCTCACATCCCCATTGCTTGTGAGAAAACAGGTGAGGCAGGCGTGAGAGCTCTCAGCAGGACAATAGAATTTATTCCACGTCTTTATATTTTAACAACTCAGTGGCCAGACACAACTGGCTCAACTGGCAACTACAAAAAGCCATTGGAGATGGAAAGGAAAAAGGAAAAAAAGCCCCCGGAAGGTCTTACTACAAAATATTCAAGTTTAACCAGAGGGAGAATTTGGGAGTAAGTTAGGAATTTTCCTCTTCACCTCTCCCTCCCAATTTGAGTAACAGCCCTTTGAAAATGTGATCAGTGCCAAACACGATCCTGCCTCTTTTCTCCTCGTTTACAGGAAACAGAACCTAGTTTTCAAGCCAGAAAGGCTAAAGTCCTACCCCAGGCCAAAGGCAGAAGCAGCTAGTTTGAATAACTCCTGAGCAGGGAGGGACATGGGGTCAGGGGGCAGCTTTGCCCCCTCAGTAGTTTCAATGAAATGCTATCAGCAGCCCAGACCAAGTCACCTGGGCTGTTTCCTGCAGTTTGGTAGCAGCTTGTCACTTGGGAGCATCTCTGGTCTCTAGCAGTCAAGCAGGAAAGCGCTGCTGGAGTCAGGGCCCGAGGCCTGAAACCCCGAACTTTCTGTAGCTTCATTTTTCTGCCAGTGATCTCCTCTGCCATGCACACCTCTCCCTTTCCTGTGCTTCAGTACAGCTTCTTTGAGCCAGGTTCCTTCCACCTGGGCAACTCTGATCCTAGCTTCCCTCCCTCAACTGAAGCCAGCATCTCTTCCTCATCTCTTCAGCTTGCTTTCTTGACACAGCAGGGTCCGTGATCACCTTCTCCGCCATTCTTGTATAGCCCAAGACCAACCGCAAGACCCCAAATTAAATAAAAAATGTAAATTTAAAGCTAGCTTTCAAAGTCCATAAATAGGAGAGGGGAAGAGGGAGTAGTGGAACTCAGTGCCTTTTGAAGTCACTCCCATCTTCTATGATGAGATTATCTCCAAACCTTTCCCCACCACGGGGATGGCTGACCTTCTTGAGTCACAATGCATTTTGCCTCGACTACAATGCCTGGCATGCAGACACGGCTCATCACTTTACCAGCGGAAGGAGTTGCTTGCTCCCAATTCCTCGGGACACCTGTGAACCGAGAGGGGAAAAGTCTGGGGAGGGTCTGCTGATGGCTATGGGCTTGTCTCTGCAGGCTTCATTATTGCCCTGTGACAAAAATGCAAAGGAGAACAGCAGCGGCATAAAGGCGGATCATCGCTTCACTTTAGCGTCTTCCTTGATCTTCCAGATCATCAGCTCCATGCAGGCTCGGGCATCTTCACTGGAGTCATGACCTTCCACTGTGAGCAAACAGAAAAATAAGAAGCCATTCATTTACTTGTTTCGTAGGCTTATAGGTCCACCTGGGACTCTGGTTAGTGTACAGCAGAAAACCCCCAAACCCCCAAAATAAACACATGACTTTAAAAGGCACACCCAATATACAAAATGGCAACCAACATGATCATAAAAGGAACAAAAGGGAACTCCATTCAACCGAACTCTAATACCTTGGGGGGGGAGGGGGGGAGAAAGAGACACAGATTTTAAACAACTTTTCTAAAAGGGCGAGGACTTTGGGGCTCTGCCATATGGGAGGGAGAGGGAATTAGCTATTAAATTGCCCAATTGTCTCTAAGTTAAGAAGACTAATACATTAGGTAGACTTTAAAAAAACCTGTTAATTGTTTTTCAAAATGTAGCAAATTTTATTGCAGTGGTCGTTAAGTGAGTTACCAAAATTGTTAAGTGAACTGCACGGTTATTAAGAGAACACACTGATCATTAAGCAAATCCAGTGTCCACAATGGGCATTTTTTTATTGGAAACTGGAAACAAACACTGGTTTCCAGCAAAAAAAATACTGTAAGTTGCAGTCAGGTGATTGCTGCAAACGACCAGCAACAGCAATAGCACATAGACTTATATACCGCTTTCACAGCGCTTTACAGCCCTAAGTGGTTCACAAGAGTCAGTATATGGCCCCCCCAAAATCTGGGTCATCATTTTGTGCCCCCAAATCTTACCACTATCCTGGATGATGCGCTTGAGGTAATCTGCCATCAAAGTACGCAATGCCCGCTTGTAAGGCAAACCCAGGCGGTGAGGGAAGACGACGGCTGTGTCCACCACCATAGAGTGGATAAGCTAGGAGGGGAAGGAAGAAGAACATCTATTGAATTCTTCTTTATATTCTTTCTTTCCTTTCGGACTTTTAATTAAGAGTGCTCAACTACAAGAGTATATGGTTCAAAGAAGTGCATCTTAAAAAGATCGGACAGAAAAGGCAGTGGGTTTGAAGGGGGATTTACCCATAAACTAGCCACCGCTATTGTTTCGGGGGAAGGGCGTACATAAAACAGGTGTGTGTTTCCATGCAACATTTACCTTTAGTGCAAACAAGTCACTTTCTAAACTATGGCCTATCAGGATAGTTTCTGTGCTGAACATATCCAAGAGAACCGCCTGGACATCCCGAAGAGTTATCGATGCGTTTTCCAGATCTGCCTCTGTGACACCCGAAAACCTGCCAAGGAAAGGTTGGTATCATATAGTGGGTTTTTTTTTTTAAAAAAAAAAAATCTGCTGCTTTTCAGACATATGGTTACCACCTCTCACAAGTGTACAATTGTAGGCTAACTCCTGCTCAGAAAATCTCCTCCCTTTTCTTTCACAAAATCTCTTGACCGAAACAGACCCTGGGTTTCTTTTTGGCAGCACTCTTGAGGATGACGGCTAAAAACAGAAGTCCATGCTTCCCCGCCATTTTCTTTTGGGAAATAGATAAAAACTGTAACACAGGCAGGAATGTAGAAACGACACAAATTCAACTTCCCCCTGAAATCCAGCACTGCACTCCCCGTATGTGTCACAAGGCCCTCTGACATATCTCAATGTTACATGTTTGCACATATCGCCACAAAAAGTGCTCCCACTCCTGTCTTATTGGAAAGGACAAAGTTCAGAACAGTAACTCAGAAAGAAACACGAAAAGCAGGTTCCTCCATAGGAAAAATACTCAGCTCACATTTCTTGGGGCAATGTGATCTAGACAGATCCAATGGTTTTGGGAGTGCAAATAAAAAAAAAATTCTGATTCACAAATCAGGAAAAGTAGAGAACAAGGCAATGAATCTGAAATTCAAAAATAAAGGTCATCTGCTAAAACTCTGAAAAGAAAGCCACAGGGAGGAAGTTAGGAAGTTAGCCTAGATGCGTGGGTGGGACTGACTCCTGCTGTTAGCCTAACTTCCTCCATGTAGAGTTTCAGCAGGCAACTCTAAAGATGCAGATACTTAGCAGGTACTCTGGCCACTCAACTGCTGTCACTGTCACTAAACCCACAGATTTTTGTTAATGATCGTCAGGCTTTTTCATACTTTGTGGGCCCTCACCGAGTGTTGTAATCCACAACTCTGGAGTCTGGCTTGACAAAGGTATCGTAGATCACTTTCAGGTCTGAGTTGATCACAGTGACGCGCGTCAGCTCTAAACCTTGCTTAGTGTAACACTGCAGAAGATGAGATACGAGAGTCACAAAAGAAAACATGTTTTTCCACAAAATGTTGGATAACAGTAGTCATTCATCAGATCCCAGCCAATTTTGCAATCAAATAGAAAGATGTGAAAAAGAATCAGGGGGAAAAAGGATTCAGAAATGTTTCTAGTAATTTAGGTGTGAGACTCGGTATGCCTTATTTTACCACAGTTCTATTCTTCCTTCTTTCTGAGGAGTTCAGAAATTGTAATTGGTACCTTCCAGTCTACATTTTATCTGTACAGTAACTTTCTGAGCTAGGGTTCAGTCTAGTATCAATGATCCCTCTGCTCTGATCGTCCACCCCACCTGATGTTTTCCAGGCTCTGGGACTCTGCAAAATTCTGACCAGCAGAGCTGGATTGATTGGAATACTAAGGGATGCAGCGTCAAAAAACCTAGAAGGCACCAGCTTGGGGAAGGGACATAAGAGGGACATCTGTGCCTTAGCCCCTCTCAATGATGCTCAAATTAGATTTTTTAAAAAGTTCAATTCTACAACCACACACATTATGGAAATGTGATGAAATTTTGGTTCAGGCTTCTAAATTCTTCCCTCTTCCAGAACGCACCAGTATAGTCCACTTCCCCTGAAACCTTTCCCTGAACCCGAGGGCAGCCAACATTTTGTGGACGCCTACTCACCATTTTTTTCACTTGAGTGTTCTTTTTTTCTACTTCTACAATGCAAACCAACATGTGTGGCTTCAATTGTGCCATCATGGCCACCATCCTGGCTTCTTTAACCATATTCTGGCTTATGTCCTTGCTGATTGTCTCCTCTTAAATCTCAACAGTCTTGTTTTACTTAGAAAACCCTTTCTACACTACCCAAGCTCTTCATCACAGTGATATCGAAGTTGCTTCCATACAAATATATTGGAATGTTGGGGCACAAAATTTAAATACACATTCCTGATGAAAGATGAAACCCTTAGCATTATTCTGTATGCACAGCCAACCTACCATTTCACAATCTAAGGCGTAGATGCCAGGATGACCATCTGCCCTTGGGAACTTTTCAAGTGTCTTCACAAAACCTTCCAGACTTTCCTTCCGGCCATCATGGACATGTTGCTTAAGGTGAGAGTGGGGGAGAATTAAAGAAGTGTTAAAAAGCTATTCCTGGACAAATTTGATCAGGTCTCCAATCTTGCCACTTTTAGCTAGCAGACTGGTGGTCTTGCAAAATGCAAACCTGAGTAAACATAATATTGGATGTAAAGGTTCCTTTTTTTATGGTGGATGGAGAGAAGATTGAAAACTGACTTGCTCCATAACACAGAATCAAAAGATTAATAACAATTACATGAGTGAAAGAAAATACCCTTATTTTGTTATAGAACTAAAAAAAAACTTGACAGAAGTTTTCAAGAACATCCAAAGGAACAAAACAGAAAATAGAAAATGTATTTGGACAGTAATCTTTTCAAACAGCAAAACTGCGATGTCTCAGGGGAGAATAGGATGTATTCTACCATTTAGGACATATCAAAATTTTCAACTTTCAATTTCCAAATATTAGGGGTCTCAAAAGTTGTGACACACCTTGGGGATTGTAAGATATTTTGGTTACTTTAACATAATTTAAATGTGCTTGGTCAGTAACTACATAAATATCGTACTTTTTCACATTTTGTTTTATTTGTATAATGCAGAAAAAGAACTTTGATAGTAGGCCTAATATGCCATTAACTTTACAGTGGAAAAGGCTATCTTGAAAATGGACAGCTTTATAGGAGCGTCAATTTGAGCCCAAAAACATTTCACACAACCCTAGAGAAGTGTGGACTAAAATCTCTGGAGAGGAAAAAGATTTGATCCCCTTTAGTTTCCTCACAGCTCAATTTCTATATCCCTCTAAAGGCACTGAGCCACGGTCTTTCTCACAGATGGCAGAGAAGCCCATATCCTCAAGGAATGGAGCAGCCTCGGGCCTGAACAGAATCCTTCTCCCACCACCAGTTTCTCTTATTCTCTGTCGTGGAAAGTCCTGTTGGGATCATCATACTGGGACCAGGGTTACTATGTAATTACGATATACTCTGAATGATAGCTTTGGGATGGGATGGTGGTGGGAAGAACACATGCTAGCAGCATGATCCAGCTGAAGAAAAGCACCCACCCAGGTTGATATTTTAAGAAGGGCTTTGTTAACCTGGAATATGTTCAGGTCAGAGGAACTTAGCTGATACCAGCCCTGGAAGAAAAAAACTTATGAGGTGGTATTGAATATGCCTTGTCTAGACTCTTGCACTGAGCACATGATTGGATTCTTTCTATTCCTATCCCTTCTATTTTGGGGGAAGTATTAACTTGATTGAGACTGCAGCATTGTCTTCAAATCTCAACAAATAAATGCTCTGTCTTACATATTGGCAAAAAAAATCAGAAAATAAAATGCAAGCTAAATAGTCAAGACCTTGTTGAGGATCCAAACTTTGTCAAGGACCTTGGAGTACTCATCTCAAATGATCTAAGTGCTAGAGCCCACTGTAACTACATAGCCAAAAAGGCATTAAGAGTTGTTAATCTAATCCTATGTAGCTTCTTCTCTGATAATATCACACTAACTACAGCACACAAAACATTTGCTAGACCTATACTTGAATACAGCTCATCAGTCTGGAACCCACATTACGTATCTGATATTAACACAATTGAAAAAGTCCAGAAATATTTCACAAGAAGAGTTCTCGGCTCCTCTACTCATTGCAGAATACCTTATGCCACCAGACTTGAAACTCTAGACCTAGAAAACCTAAAACTATGCAGCCTCTGGTCCGATCTAAATATAGTATATAAAATAATACATTGCAATGTCCTACCTGCAAATGAATACTTTAGCTTCAATCATAACAATACAAGAGCAAACAATAGATACAAACTCAAGGTAAACCACACCAAACTTGACTGCAGAAAATACAACTTCAGCAACAGAGTGGTCAATGTTTGGAATACTCTTACCTGACTCTGGTTTCTTCCCCAAACCCCAAAAACTTTAACCTTAGACTGTCTACTATTGACCTCACCCCTTTCCTAAGAGGCCTGTAGGGGGGGTGCATAAGTGCACCAATTGTGCCTACCGTCCCTGTCCTATTGTTTCTTTTTATTTTTCTTATAAGTATCTATCTCATGTATTCAAAACTATATTTATTCTTATACCTGTATCTTGTAAGCGATTGACAAATCAAATAAATACTAAATAGTCAGTGCTCTGTTCTGAGCTTCTATCTCAAGCTTTACAAAAATTTCATGGGTGATCAGTGTGCTGAAGATTAACAAGTCACAATGACTAATTGGATGAAATTAATATTCATGGTGGAAAAACAGGAAATAGTTTTGATATAATGGGCCTGCATATCTCCAATTGTTTCTAGCAACCCAGTGTGTTTGAACAGCTCCTCTCTATTAAATGCTGCCATCTTGTGGGACTGAAGAAGTGTTTCTTTTCTGTCTCTGCATTCCCCGAGTGATACGGATGGCCCCCTCTCCTGGAAAGCCCTTAAAACCAGCATTTGTTTGTGGGCCTGGAATTAATGTGTGTATTGATGTACTTGTGGGGTCCCATTGTTATCTGTTGACATTCGGATGGTTTTCGTTTGGGCTGCTTATTTGCTGGATTTTGCAGGCCAAAGTCTAATGCAGGGGTATCCAACCTTGGCAACTTTCAGACTTGTAGATTTTAAGTCCCATGCTGGCTGAGGAATTCTGGGAATTGAATCCACAAATCTTCAAAATTGCCAAGGTTGAACATCCCTGGTCTAATGGATTCAACTGCTATCACAAATTTAATAATAAATATTTTTGTCCTACTACTGCAGAGAATGGGTGATAGAAGGGATCATGTTTTTCTTTCAAGCCAAAGTAAGATTGAAAAGCATCTCCAAAGCATCTTCCAGGAAACAGAGATCAAAGTGGCAAAGCTGTCACTGTACTCAGAGAGAAGGTGTTCCACTTCACCTTATACTTCATGGTTTGACCTAACATGGTTACATACTTTTGCAACTTGGCATCCGAGTGAACCTACGGCTCCTGAACAACAGCTGTAATGTGTTTCCCAGCCACCTGGCACTGAAAAAGAAAAGAGAAAACTGCTAACTGGGAAATCCTCACCGCATACAACCACCAAAAATTAAGCAAAAACTAGTCTGATTGACATAATCTTGATTTAATACTAATACAATTCCTTTCTATCAAACTACTTGGGGAAGGTTATGTTAAAATTATTACTTATAATGAAGATGCAGGGTAGGAAAATGATGCTAAAGGAAAAAGAAAGCAAACAGTAGTATGAACAATTACATAATGAACACAGAAAGCTAAGATAGACTTACTTCTGAAATATTTGTGAGCTATATCATTTAAATAATCCCTAAAAGGATTACACACTAGTTCTTGGTGGAGTGGGATTCAACGACAATTGGTCTAAGGTGAGTCTGATGAACTGGATCCCATTTTGTCTCCACCACAAACATAATGACGTTTATTGTCTTTCAATTGTGTCCCAATGCTTCTTATATAAGACAACAATAACCTTGCATGTTATAAAGTGCTCTGAATGAATATTTATTCATTTGGGGTTTTTTTTCTAAATGTTTGCAAACCTTTGCTACTGAGTATTATTTGAGCTTCATGGAAGCCCCCTTGATATATAGAGTCTGAGGGAACAAATAATGCCAAAATGTGATATCTATGGAGATTCACTTCATCCAAGTCATAGCTGTCTCAAAGTTGCTTTGAGTAACTGGACTATTTTTTGAGGAAGAAAAAGGTCTTTTACTTCTCATCCAAGAAACTTCATCAATGGTGATTGGACTGTGGGGGGAATCCTTCCATCTTATCCTTCCATCTCTACCACCATTCAGTCACAATGGATGAAGCTTCTTGGATGAGAAGCGAAATATTGTCTTTTATCTCAAAAAAACAGTCCATCTGCCTTTTGAAAAAGCACCTTTGAGCCAAAATGTGATGCTTCTCTCATTTTTTTCATTGGTCTCCAATATCCAACACGCAACCTGATTATGTGACATTACCACTAGAGCAGTGGTGGAATTCAAATTTTTTTACTACTGGTTCTGTGGGCATGGCTTATTTGGTGGGCATGGCTTGGTGGTCATGTGGCTTGGTGGGTGTGGCTAACCCGCCACTACTCATGTCAAGGGGCGTTTCGCCCAGTTCCTTCCTTCCCAGCCACTCCTTGTTACCCTCAGCCTCAATGTATCTATTGTTCTGTTAAAAAAAATTCACCTTTTTCGACTTTATTATCTGCATCCACATACTATAGATGTACTTTTATGAACCACTGAAAGGAGGAAATGGTTCACATGCTTTGTCCAAGAGTGTGATAGGCAGGTCACAAAACAGGGTTTTGAGGGGTTGCCACAAAGAAGCGGGGGGGGGGGGGGGGGGGAGCAATGTATTTTCCAAAGCAGCAGAAGGCAAAACAAGAAGCAATGGATTGAAACTGAACAAAGAAGAAGCAACCTAAAACTAAGGAGAAATTTCCTGACAGTGAGAACAATTAACCAGTGGAACTGCTTGTCTCCAAAAGTTGTGGATGCTCCAACACTGGAGGTTTTCAAGAAGAGACAGGACAACCATTTTTCTGAAATGGTATAGGACAGGCAACCTTGGCAACTTTAAGACTTGTAGACTTCAACTCCCAAAATTCTGGGGGGAATTCTGGGAGTTGAAGTCCAGAAGTCTTAAAGATGCTAAGGTTGGAGACCCCTGGTATAGGGTCCCTCCAAAGATTATTTGGAGGGACCCTATACCAGGCACCTTTGCCTGGCCCTCCACTCAGACTTGGCATCCTCAGTTTTCCTGCCTGAGCAGAAGGTTTGGACTAGAAGACCTTTCTCTCTCATTCCCTCTTTTTCTCTTTCCCTCTTTTTCCCTCTCTCTCTCTCAAAGCCACGGCTGGCCAAGTGCTCTTCCCTATCTTCCCCTTCTCTCTCCCACTCTCTGTGTGTGTGTGTGTGTGTGTGTCTCTCTCCCCCACAAAGCCACGGCTGGGCTTTCCTTTTTCTTTTTGGAATCAAAACTGGCTGAACAAGGATCGCCAGCCACGCTGGAAGCATCCCTTCAGCTGACCCATCTCCTCCTCCTTCTCCTCCTCGGGTGTGCGTGCACGCCATCCTCCCAGCTCTGCCACAGCTGCCAGTTGCGAGGGGAGGGGGGAGATCAGTCGACCGAAGAGACGCTTCCAGTGCAGCTGGTGATCCTTGTTCAGCCAGTCTGGATTCCAAAAAGAAGAAATGAAAATAGCAAGGAGCACCAAGGAAAGTCCAGCCGCGGCTTTGAGGGAGGGAGATAGACACACACACACACACACACACACAGAGTAGGGGGGAGAGAGGGGAAGATAGCGATCCAGCCGCTTCGCTATCCCCTGCCGTCACCCTTACCTTCTCAGGCCAGGCCAGGCGAGGGAGGGGAGGATGAGGGGCAGGAGGACCAGCTACTGCAGGCATATCGGGACAAAGGAGAAGCCCCGGGACATCCGCCTGCCCACCTGCTGGCTGGCTGAGCCAGGCTGGGCTGGAAGAGGCGTGTCAACCGGTAGAAGGCAGAAAATGTGCTCCGGGAGGGCAGGCAGGTAGGCAGGCGGATGTCCCGGGGCCGTTGCACATGCGTACTGCATGTGTAGCAGCTGCACACGCAGTGCGCATGTGCCGCAGCCCTGGGACATCCGCCTGAGCTGTGCCATGGCATCACATGGTTGGGAAAGCCAGGAGAGTGAACAGGACAAGCGGGCGAGTGGGCGACCCGGTTCGGGGGCGTGGCAGCCAGGGGTCGCTACCAGTTCTGCGACCCATGGCAAATCACCGCTACCGGTTCTCCCGAATAGGTGAGAACCGGTTGAATAGCACCTCTGCACTAGAGGATAAACTCATCATGGCCATGAGCAGAGATCTAAAACATAGTTGTCTGAGATCTCAAAGCACATTGCAAAATGCCACCTGTGCATAACCTCACAGGTTTCTTGTGAGAATAAAAATCAATCTTGTGCATTTTGAATTCCATTGGAAAAAAAATATACTTTTTTAAAAAAACCTAAATTATTACCTCTTTGCTTGCGCAATCTCCCCAGTGATGGATGCATTCTTCTTTACGGACACAATTTCCAGAAGGTGATACCATGTATTCTGTGCCACAACGACAACAAATCCTGCAAGAACCTTACAGAAAAAAAAGGAGTGTGTTAAAAACATAGATTTTTGGCACTTAGTCCATTCTCATATACCTACCTAAAATACTATTTTTAAAAAAAAATCTTCTAGTTTCTCCCAATGAGATAAATGGATCATGCTGTTTGGGAGTTCATCAGAACAGGATCCCTTCAAACTCATCTGCAAGGGTGATTGTACTGATTGTATGAAATGACATCTGAAGGGCCAGTGGCTATTTTCCTCTCATCTATGAACTATTTCTAACCAATATTCAAACATTGCATTGGTTGGTTTTTTTCCAACCCATCAAAAATGCAAGACTCCCATTAAGACAAGCTGTTAAAGAGATTCAGCCGCTTGCCACCTTGTGGTATGAGGAACAATTGCGTCAAGGACTGAGAAATAACGAAATAAATCAAGTACCTTGACTTGCAACTACAATTGGGACTGAATTTACATTGCTAAGCAAATTATTTGCTAAATGAGCTGCACCTCTTTTTCCTACCTTTTTTACCATGTTAAGCAAATTACTGCAGTTAAGTGAATTATGTGGTCATTAAACAATCCAGCTTCCCCCTCTGATGTCACTTGTTGGAAGCTGGCTGGGAAAGTTACAAATGATCCCAGGATGCGGCAATCTTCATAAATACATGCCTGTTGCCAAGTGCCTGAATCTAGTTCATGTGACTTTGGGGATGCTGGGAGAGTTGTTAAGTATAACAACTGGTCTTAATAAGTCACATGTTTCAGTGTTGTGGTAGCTTTGAATAGTCATTAAATGAATGGATGTAAGTCGAAAGCTACCTGTTGTTCACACATTAACTGAATAATTAAAACGCACTTTTGAAATCAACATCTACTTTTATTCTGGATTAAAGTTTTGTTTTTCTTGGCAGAAAAAGTTTGCAGTAATTTAGCTTAGGAAGACCTAAGCAGGTATTACCTCAATCAGGGTAACCCTAATATAAATAGGTCTACCCAAAATATTGAAAGCTATGAAAACAAGACAGTTCTGTTTTGTCCCCCCAGGATATACAAACTGAAGCCTCAGAGCCTCAGATGGCCCGATAAGCTTTGGCTAAGGCCCCTAGGGTAATTTTAACTACTGCAAAAAAAGCATGATTTTTAACATGAAAGAAGGGGAAGATTATTAAATACCCAGCGAGTAATCGCGTTGCTGTATTTCATCAATTCACCCTGACTTTCACACACACACACACACACACAAATTACAGTTCGGCTTTTTTACAAGCTTAAACAACGCAACACCACCTTTCTCTGATCTGATGGCATGAACAGAGGGAACTGCTATAGGTTTATTTATTTATTTATTTATTTTATTATATACCGCCCCCTCTCCCAAATTGGAACTCGGGGCGGTGTACAGCCCAAATAAAACAATACTATTACAAATAGAAAATTTAAAATAGATTTAAAAAGATTAACTAATGGCTGAAGTTAAAACTACAATAGGACTATAAAAGCAGGGTAAAAAGTTAAAAAATTAAAAACTAGTCTAATGATACTAGCCAGACCAGCCTGTTGAAAAAGGTGGGTCTTCAATGCGCCAGGATCTGTTCACCTGGTCTACTGACATCTGCTACTATGACTGACAGCGGCTTTTTGTGGTGTTTGGGAGAAGCCTATTCTCTCTGTCGCCTACTTCAGATCTTTAATGAGGAGTAGCTGCAACCTCGCTGGGGTCCTTGGGCCTCCATGAGATGGATTTGCTCCCAAGATCCAAGTACCAGCCTTAAAGGCCTTCTGGGGTAATCAATCTACTAGACTTTGAGGTGGCATTTTATGATTGTTAAACAGAAAGAAAGACAGACCACTACCTCCGAAATGTGTCCTTGGACAAAGGGCACCATAGATCACCCATCTCTTCTTCACTAAAGGGACTTATGGCTTAACAGTTGCTCAAAGTTACAATGGACTCCCCCCAAAGCCATTTACGACCTGTTTTTCGGAGTTACAGCAACTGCACCCATCCCTACATTCACATGACTGTATTTTGGGCGTTGGCAACCTTTATTTTGCAGCAACTATGATTTGTGATATTTTTGCTGGTTTCTGTGAAAAACACTCATTGGGGAAAACTGATTTGCTTAATGAATGTGGCATTCACTTCATGCTCACGCATTCATTTAACGGCCGCCGCAAAAACTATACAGGTAGGCCTCAACTTACAAGCATTCATTTTGTAACCATTCAAAGTTACTATGGCACCAGAAAAAGTGACTTATGACCATTTTTCACACGTACGACTGCTGCAGCAGCCCCACAATCATGTGATCAAAATCTGAATGCTTGACAATTAGCATGTACTTCTGGTGGTTGCTGTGTCCCAGAATCACGTGATCATCTTTTGAGATCTTCTGATAAACAAGGTCATTGGGGAAGCCAGATTCTCTTAACAACTGTGTTATTAACTTAACAAGTGCAGTGATTCACTTAACAAATGTCTTGCTTAGCAACAGAAATTTTGGACTCCATATGTTCATAAGCCAAGGATTACCTGTATAAAAATATTGAGTGCAATCACATGATAACCTCTACTTTCAACTTCAATGACTTACAACCGTAATTCTAGGCTCAGTTGTGGTTGTAAGTTGAGGACTTCTTATAATTCCTTTGACTGTGTCACTGCGTTTATTTTGGGTTTGTCTGGTGAACTCTCACAGAAGTTTCCAGAATAAGCCGGACTGGTTATCACATTTCTATAATAACAAGAAATGAGTGTCTTGTGATATTTGGTTTACTGCGCATGTGTGCAGGGGAGGAGTTTTACTTTTACTTCACTTACATTTTACTCTTCTTTCGCTTGCTTTTCAGAATGTACAGCTTTTTCCTCTTTTGTTCCTAGTTATTTATAAATAAAGTATGCTGGCAACAGAAAAACACAATTCATTTCCTCTAATTTATAAAGCTGAATTTTTTTGCTTTGACATACTGCACCGCTGAATTGCTTAGCAATTCAAGAGAAGAACGTAGGACTAGTCTAAACATCTTGACACCTACCCAGGGAAGCAAAGTTATAACAAACAAGACGATCCACCTCGTAAATCTCCTCCTGCTTTTCCCTCTATTTGTATTCCAGCACCATCCTTCATTAGGACCAAAGCCAGGGTCCCACCTTTGGACACAGGGACACCAATCATAATTTTAGATCCCAGGACCAATAACTGGTTCGGTGTGGTGGGCGGGGCCAATTTGTGGTGTGTGGCTTGGTGGTCTATGGCTTGTATGTAATATTATAAATATTTATATAAATTTGAAATTTTTTAAAAAAAGAGCAAATTTTACCCACCTCAAAATCAGGCAAAAAACAGGCAGGCAGATGATGGTTGTCCACAGAATCACAGATTTCATTCAGAAATACATACTATCTGCCATTGGCAGTCAGTCTGTTCACATAAACATGTTGATGAATGCACACAAATCACAAAAAGAACTAACAAACACCCCATGTATGTAAATATTGAATTTTTTTTAATAAAACAAGAGAAAATTTTATCCAACATTCAAGGCCAAAGCAGGCAATTGAGTTGCTCACAGAATAATTCAGTGATCTTCTATCTACCATCGGCTTACGCCTCAGTCCTCAAATTTGCCTGCTGTGAGTCTGCACCGATTTGCTTGACAAACAAACCTTCAAATCTAAGGGTTGAATGGTTTGGATGGGCTTAGCTAGAAAAGCAAGGAAATATAACCCAAATTTTTTTTTTCCTGCTCCTAGCTAACTACATTCCCTGGCTGCAAGAAGAAGGGATGGATGGTTGGACAAAACGGAAAAATAGCAACTTAGCACAGGTTGCGGTAAGGAGGAGTGGATGGGGGGGTGGGGGGGGTTACTGCGGGCCCTATGGGCTGAGAGCCTGTGTTTCTTGCGCAGCCTGGATTAAGGGGCTTGGTGTGGGGTGTGCTCGTGGGTGAGATTTCGTCTGCGGACCACCTAAAATGTTTCTTTCTACACCGCTGGTCCAGAGGATCTGCTGTTACCACAAACACTCCAGACAAAGGATCACGGACACAGCCAAAAAGTCCTACACTAGCATTACTCTTGCATTTTTCAATCAATTGTGGTGCAAAGGGGAACACACTGCTCATACCAGTTTGGCTGCTTGCAGTTTACTGCATGAAGCCCATCAAATATGATTTCTGGTATATAAGTCACCAAATGACATAGGATTAAAATATTCTACACAGTTTAGCACAGGAAGAGAGGGCATACATGCCAAACAATATAAAATAATATCGACAGTAGGAAGCGTCAGAATATGCTGCCAACTGATTTGCTTGGGTTATAGTCAGAAATTTGACATCTGCTAAACGTAATTAAAGATCCCCCTCCACAAGCATCCAGAGTAGATGTCTGTTTTGGAAAGGAAAAAATACTGGCTGTAGTGTTCCTTTTCTAGCCTACATTGTTTCTTCCATTAACAGAACATTTTGAATGGTTTTCAGAGCTCAGAATTTTGGCATATCCAGCAGAACTCAACAATCAGTCATATGTCTTCTCTTACCGCTAGCAAAGACAAAAAGGCTCGTACAGGTCTATCGGACAGGGTAACGGATAGCCATTGCTGCTCAAAGCATCCTCGTCTCGCAATATCTTTGACGCCTTCGGTTACAAGGTCGGCTCATGAGAATGAAAAAGGGTTAGGAAATGTTGATCTAACACACGGAAATTCCGGGAGCTACGCGCAACAAACTGAAATGGCCAGTGTTAGAGCAGAATAAAGAACCAAACGCAACGGCCGATCTAAAGCCGGGGGGAGGAGGGCACAAGGGGGGAGAGAGAAGTAGCGGGAAACTGCTGAAAAGAAAACGCCAGGCAGTTCTTTCTCACAAAGACCATTATAAGAAGCAACCCGGTGGAATAGGCAAGGGCCTATGCTAGTTCAGTATTTTGTTCTTAAGGTGGTCATTTCCTTGGGGTGTCAAGACACGATCCTGATTGGACTTCCTGGTTGCATTTCCTTGAGGGACGCGTGGCAGACCGCGATCATGTGTCGGATTCGATCGTGGCTTAACCCGGTCCGGAGGGTCCCCTACAAACTGAACCATCAGACCCCCCTCAAGGGTGGGGGCAGAGGGAGAGACCGACAGCTTTGTTGAGGGAGCCACATCTTCCCTCCCTGGCTGGGTATCTCCCCTTGGAAAACAGGAGAAGCGGCAGTTGTAATGGCTGCCCTGAAGACGGAAGCTCACCGACCTAAGTGGTGCTGGAGAGGTTGAGTGGGTGAACAGCGTTTATCAAACAGAGAAACGAATCTTTTTTTTATAACTCCGAAAGGCAGAAATAAAGATTCCTCAGCTTGAGATACCAACAGCGGCGAATAGAAAACAAGAGGCAATATAAGGTGACATAAAAAACTTGACTACAAAAAGTATATAACGAAACTAAGGATGGCAATGGGATAGAATGAACCTAGCATTAATTAGGCAGTGGATAAAATGCGGAACTTGCTTGAATTGATTATCCTTTTTTTAAAAGGCAATGGTTGAATGCTTGAAATTCACATTAATATACTGGGAAACAAGTAGGGGAAAACGAACTTTAAAGTGTACGCAATATAAGGGCCCCTAAGTACAAGGCTTTTCCTGATAACTTTAGGAAATTACTGTGGTCTATAATTGTGAAATGAGAAAAGACATGAAATAAAGACTTTTGGTGGGGGCTTGGCTGTGTTTCTGTTGGGGAACGCCGAGGGGTGGTTCAGGCCGCCGAGCCTAGACCCGCGTCTTATGCCCCAAAGGAGCTCTTTCTGGCTGTTGCTCCCCTAATAACCCCTGGACGAAAGTTCGGTGCTCTTTCCTCG